>APFE031285761.1:4649-16077 GCA_000404065.3 Pinus taeda | reverse complement strand
TTATAGTTTATGAAACTACAATAGTATATTTCTTTTTTTGAATTTCAAAAATGAGCATATAACTATAGAAGAGTATGAAAACCAAGTAATACTAGAGTTGGGCATGTAGAAGGAGATGGTTTCATTTTTTACTAGGAGTGATATCAATTTATGGTTTCTTAATGGATAACAACATGATTCAAATGGTTGTTTAAGGAAAATCCAAATTCCATATAATCTTTGAAAAGTACAAGGTGATATTGGTTGTGAAAGAATATTTTGATGTTGTGAAAACACATTTTATTTGGATGCAAATGGGTGTTCTATGAAAAGATAAATTCGATTTTTTGAACAATACAAGGTGATATTGGTTGTGAAATAATATTTTTGAAGTTGTCAAAACACACTCTCCTTCTACTAAAATCACATCTATGAAGTTCATATTATATGTAGGAAAAACTTTTGATTTAGAAATAAGATAGGCTAATGAGAAGACATGAATAAGACTTTAATGGGGAGGTTTTATAGAATTCTTAGAGGATCCAAGTTAGAGTAGAACTTTTAGGTACAATACATTTCTATTGTATGGTAGCTACTTAATAAGTTGTTTACACTATCTCCTTAGGAGAACACCCCTATTAGGCTCTTAGCTAAAAGAAAGGAATCCTTTTTATTAAAATAAAGTCCTTCATTTACCATATTTACATTTTAATTGCAAGGTTTATGATCATGTTCCCAAGGATAAGTTCTTGAAGTTGGATAAGAAGGTAGTGAAATGTATCTTCATCAATTATGTGGTTGGTGTAAAAAGATACAAGATTTGGGATCATGTAGATGAAAAATTTAAGTATAAGAATGTTGTTTTAAGAAAAATAAAGTCTGCTCCCATACTTGCATATATCTACAATAGGGTGAGAAGAATCTAGATATTTTGTTGTTTAGCAACCAATAAATATTAGAAAGATTGAATGAGATAATGAACCAAATTTTCATAACTTGGAACTCCATGTTAGCCTTTGAGAAGATGAACTTGGAAAAAAATGCCACTAGAAATATACAATTATATTTTATCCAATTTCAATTTTTTTCACTTGCAAATTGGATGAGCCTATAACTATAAAAGAATATGAAAATCAAGGAGTGCTAGAATTGGGCATGTATAATGATATGGATTCATTTTTTACTAAGAATGATTTGTATGGTAGCTTAATAGATAAACACATGGATGAAAATTCGTGTTCAAGGAAAAGAAAAATTCAATAGCGTCTCTGAAAAGCACAAGGTGATACTCGTTGTGAAAGAATATTTTGAAGTTTTAAAAGCATATTTCACTTGGAAACTATATTGAATGTTATATTGGTTGTGAAATAATAGTCTCAAGTTGTCAAAACACATTTGCGGTGCTACAAAAATAACATCTATCAAGTTCTTCTTGTTGTATGTGGGAATAACTTTTCAACATCTATCAAGTTATTATTATATGTGGGAATAAATTTTGATTTAGGAATAGTATACAGGAATGAGAAGACATGAATAGGAACTTTATGTAGAGGTTGAAATGTTAGGTAAAAACCATTTATATTGTATGTTACCTACTTGAATAAGGCTTTTACACTAGCTTCTTAAGAAAACACCCCTATTAGGGTCTTAACTAAAAGAAATCCATTATATGTGGAGGTTTAAATTTGAGCTAAAAACACTTTCTATTGGATGTTACCTACTTGAATAAGGCTTTTACACTCACTTTTTATGAAAACACCCCCATTAGGGTCTTAACTAAAATAAATCTATACTTGTTTTAATTAAAAGGAAGTCATTGATTTAGCATATATTCACATTGTAGTTGAAAGGTTTATAGTCATGTGATTAGTATATTCCCATGTTAGTTGAAAGGTTTATATTCATGTGCCTCAAGATAAACAAGTTAGTGAAATGTATCTTCATTAATTATTTGGTTGGTGTGAAAGCATACAAGATTTTGGATTGTGTAAATGAGAATATTAAGTATAAGAATATTGTTTTAAGAAAACTAAATTATTGTCCCATAGATGCGTAGTTCTAGAAAACAGTGAGAAGAAGCTAAGTTCTTTAGATGTTTAGCAACCACCAAATATTAGAAAATATGAATTATATAATAAACCAAAGTTTCATTATTGTACAAATGAGGAGGTATAAAAAAAATTAGAAGAGGAAATTGAAATTCCACCATAGCCTTTGAGAAAGTGAACTTGGAAAAAAAGGGCAATAGATATATGCAATTATATTTCATCGAATTTGAAGTGTATGTTTCATTTTTTCACTTGAAAAAATGAGCCTATAGATTAAAAAAAATATGAAAATCAAGGATTTCTAAATTGAGCATGTATAAGGAGATGATTTATTTTTATACAAAGAATAATATTAAAGTATGGTCTCTTAATGGATGAACCCATAGATGAAACTTTGTGTTCTACGAAAATATAAGTGTTCAAGGAAAAGATAGATTCAATATCATCCTTGTACATGGTTGCTTAATGGATGAACAGGTGGATGCATAGTTGGATGATGGTTGCTTAGGTGGATTCAACTAGGTGTTCGAGGAAAAGATAAATTCAATAGCATCCTTCAAAAGTACAGGGTGCTAATGTTGATTGTGAAAGAATATTTTGAAGTTGTCAAAACACACTTAGAGTGACATTTTCACTAGCTAAAAAATAACATTTATCAAGTTCAATAGTTATCAAGTTCTTATTATTGTTAGAAATAGGATAGGGGAATGTGAAGACATCATTCCAATATGGTGGCTTTAGAAGACGAGATATATTTGACACAAATGTATATCTATGTTTAAAAACATAAGTAATTCTTGCATGCAAAATCTATATGGTCTCAAATAGTCGCCCAATGCATGTTATGAGAAGCTAGATTATTTTATCTCAAGTTTAAGAGTTTCAAATAGTCACCGAAAACATGCTATCATAAGCTAGATTATTTTATCTTGAGTTTAAGGGTTTTAAGATCTAAATTGGACCACTATCCATATTAGAGATAATATAGGAATTGTATGGCGAAGATCACTGATTAAGAATAGACTCCTCAAGGTTACTTAAAAAAATTAAATAAAAATAAAAAATAAGTGTGGGAGGATATCATTGGAGCAAATATTATATGCTGGGCCATTGGATTCCTAGGAAAATCCTCATTGGATTCCTAGGAAAATCCTTTATTTCGAGTCAGGTAAGTCTATTAAAACTATGTGATTTATATTATTGCGCAGTAAGGTGTTCCCTCTACCAAAAAACCTAGAAATCTCCTAGAGTCTTAGCTGTCTTATTATGCTCCAATTGATTTGATGTTAGACGATTGAAATATTTGCAACCATTAGATTAAAAATCTTATCATAACTACTTTTATAGTTGAATTAAAAATCTTATTATACCTAATTTTTCAAACTGCCCAGCCTGACCTACTGAATGAAGTCTTGCACTCTGTTATTCCAAAGCTGAAAAATATTCACCACGATAGATCGAATAGCTTTGTTAAGTTTTTTGAACGGGTTTGTGAGTTGTTTTTTTCTCAAGGTCTCATTCAACCTTCTTTTGACAAATGTTTCGCTTCCGAAAATTCAAATTTTTTATGCTGGATCGAAAGACTTGAGCTATTTGTTGATGCAGTATGCTCAACATTAATTTATGCAAGCTATTATTTCTACGAGTACTAATATATGAGTCATCTTGATTAGCAAAACCTAAAATGTTTTAAAATGGAAATAAGGTTTACCAAATTTCATAAAATAGAAATATCGATATATGTGTCTTATTATTGTGTAAATATATATTTTTTATTTTCCAAGTTGTAACATTCATGGGCCAATGTTTACAACTGTCACGATTTTTGTGAATGTTTTTATTCACATGGATTCCTTGTTATGGAATTAAAAAGATCGAAACTCACGTTACACACATTCTTTGAAAATTTTCATATGCATATTTAAATTTTGTGTTTTGGTTTCATGGCTTGAAGGTCTTTCATTCCGTATTAACATTATTCATTGTATGCCTTCTTTCAATAATAGAAACTCTACCAATCTGCTTTGAATATGCCCATGAGCAGAGCCTTTTAAAGTAGCTTTTGGCTTTGAACGAATCTTCTGCACAAGCCACTGAATTTATAACATTTTGGTTTCATGACATGAATGTCTATAATTATTAATACTTATATAGCATTATTTTATAAAAGTTGTAACTTTTAAATAAAAAAAAAAAAAACCTTGAGAAATTCTATTTGCAAAACATATAGAATTATCTATATTTCATTGTAGTGGTTGTCTAAAACATAAAACCATTTTGTTTAATTTGTTTTCTACAAAAAAATTTATAAATGTTGAATAGATGAAAATGATATCGTATATATCTATATATACATATTGAATATGTAACTCATCCAAAAAAATGAGAACTATATACCACACCTATCAATAAACCTACTCCCTATGAATTATTAAACACATTTTTAATTTGTGACGACTTGTCACTAGATCCTTCCATCACGAAATTAATAAGGTCAATAATTGTATAAGGAATTGTCACTCGATCCTTCCATCACACAAACCAATCAAGTAAAATATCGTCCATTAGAGTAGGTGACCAATCGATAAATCTACTCTCATGCGTTATTAAAAACATTTTTTCCTTACTAAATTGTGAAAATCCTCCTTCCTATTAAAAATGGAATATATCGCTTTCTGTGTCGATTCAATGTTTTGGCCATGAATGCAACTACCTGTTATAAAATAACTCATGCAACCATATAAAATAAAGATAGGTTTATAAATAATTAAAAGAACACGAAGCAAACAGGCGGCCTTCATGGGGGCCAAGATATACCAACCAGTGGTATGCCTTTCAGCGCCTTTACAAATTTTGGCGATCTTTTGTTGTTGTTGTTATGCTAGGAAATATACTTTATACCTCGGTGTGTTCAGTTGAAAATTTCAGAGAATTGTAAATTGCTTTCTAATTACGGGGTGGGGCAATCATGGCAGACGCAGAGAGCAGCAAGTGCGAGATGTTATTGGCATTCAAACAGGTGGCAGCTGTCCAATTTGGGTCGATAAATTTTCAAAAATTGTTGGGTTTAATGACCTGACCGCTGAAATTCTATTAGAGTAATTTGTAGTTTTTCCGTTTGTTGCCGGAAGACCACGCAAATATCTCACAATTACGGTTTTCTGCTAATTTTTTCGTCGCGCTGTCTTTCGATAATATCCTCCTGTTTCTTTTTAATCTATAATGCATATGCGAATTACCATTTATCTGCTTGGTTATGCTCAGAATATCCATATGTTATCGGGTTTGGTAATTTCCGTATGGACCTATAATGGTGTTAGGTCAGATGGATATTCATTGTTGAAATATTGATAAGTGCCCATTTATTATCAACGCGGTATTCATAGGTTATTTATTCATTTTCAACGTGGTATTCATGGTGGGTTATTCATTATCAACGCGATACTGATAAGTAAGATAATCGCACAATACGCGGCCAGATATGCCAAAGTTGTCGGTCAATATCTTATCTTAAGCTCACGCGATAACTATCTCCTGCAATACGCGCCCAAATTTCTCGGCATCCGACCAATCTTTCCCAGGTACGCTGGTTATTTCTGGGCAATGACGGTTAGTTAAGGTAAATGCGCCGCTTATATATGGGGAACGCGGCTTATCTCCGGAGGAAACTCGACCTATCATCCGCGTTATACGTACAGGGGATAACTCGAGTATCCGGCATGATAATTCGCATATTAGGCAGATATAAGTCGCATATCCGGCATTTCTCACTCCCTCATCCAGAAATGCCTCGCATAACCGGCTCTTAGGAGGAAACAAATTCTCTTAACCATTAGTATCCTTATTCTTACTATATTGTTTAGGGGATAGGTGGACCATATTCTACTAGAAGAGTAGTTTATGATACAAGTGCTAAAGATACTATTCAATGCTTAAGGTTTTAGGGTTTATAACAATTTAGTAAATTATTTTAATAGAACGTTAAATAAATGTTACAAAACACTTTTCAAAATGTTATAAAATACTTAGGGATTAGGGTTTAGGGTTTATAACACATTAGAAGATGCTTCTAATAAACACTTAAATGAAAGTTAGAAAATGATTTTTAAAATGTTATAAAATGATTAGTATTTAGGGTTTGGGATTTGGGGTTTGGGGTTTAGGGTTTAGGGTTCATGTTTTAGGATTTAGGGTTCATAAGGATTTAGTAAATTCTTTTAATAAACACTTAAATAAATGTTAAAAATCTCTTTTTAAAATGTTATAAAATGCTGAGGGTTTAGGGTTTGGGTTTACGGTCTAATGTTTACAGTTTATAAGGGTTCAATAAATGATTTTAGTAAACACTTAAATAAAAGTGACAAAACGCTTTTAAAATGTTATAAAATGCTTAGAGTTTAGGATTTAAGGTTTAGGATTTCAGGTTTGGGGTTTAGAGTTTAGGGTTTAGCGTTTAGGGTTTATAACGCTTTAGTAAATTATTTTAATAGACACTATAATAAAAGCTACAAAATGATTTTTAAAATGTTATAAAATGATTAGGGTTTAGGGTTTACATTTAGGGTTTGGGGTTTAGGGTTTAGGGTAGTTTAATATTTAGGGTTTATGGTTTATAAGACATTAGTAAATGGTTTTAATCAAGGCTTAAATAAAAGTTAGAAAATTTAAAATGATATAAATGCTTAGGGTTTAGTGTTTACGGTTTGGCCTTTGGGATTTAGGTTTTAGGGTTTATAAGACCTTAGTAAATGCTTCTAATAAAGACTTCAATAAAATTTCCAAAACACTTTCTAAACTATTATAAAATGCTTCGAGTTTAAGGTTTTTTGTTTTGATTTTTGGTTTTAGGTTTAGGGTTTAGGGTTTAGGTTTGAGGGTTTATAGCACTTTAATAAATGCTTTTAATAAACACTTAAATAAAAGTTACAAAACAATTTTTAAAATGTTATAAAATTCTTAGGATTTAGGGTTGAGGCTTAAGGTTTAGGGTTTCATGTTTCGGTTTTAGAGTTTAGGGTTTAGGGTTTATAACACTTGAGAAAATGATTTTAATAAACACTTAAATAATAGTTAAAAGTTGATTTTTTAAATTTTATAAAATTCATAGTGTTTATGGTTTAGTGTTAAGGGTTTGAGGTTTATTGTTTGGCGTTTAGGATTTAGGGTTTATAACACTTTCGTAAAATCTTTTAGTAAACAGTTAAATAAAATTTACAAAACACTTTTTCAAATTTTATAAAATTCTTAGCATTTATGGTTTAGGGTTTAGGGTTTAGGGTTTGGGGTTTAGGGTGTAGCATTTAGGGTTTTGGGTTTAGGATTTAGGGTCTAGGGTAGAGTGTTTAAGGTTTATAAAATGCTTAGGGTTTAGGGTTTAGGGTTTTGTGATTTAGGGTTTAGGGTTTTGTGATTTAGGGTTTAGGGTTTAAGGTTTATAACAGTTTAGTAAATTCTTTTAATAAACACTCAAATAAAAGTTACAAAACAGTTTTTAAAATGTTATAAAATGATTAGGGCATAATGTTTAGGCTATAGGGCTTAGGTTTAGGGTTTATTTTTTAGGGTTTTTGGTTTATAACAATTTAGTAAATTCTTTTAATAAAAACTTAAATAAAAGTTACAAAACCATTTTTAAAATGCTATAAAATGTTGAAGGTTTAGGGTTTGTGTTTTAGGGTTTAGTGTTTAGTGTTTTAAGTCTAGGGTTTAGGGTTTAGAGTTGAGGGTTTAGGGTTTAGAGTTAAGATTTTAGGGATTATAACACTTTAGTAAATTCTTTTAATAAACATTTAAATAAAATTTACTAAACACTTTTTAAAATGTTATAAAATACTTAGGGTTTAGGGTTTACAGTTTAGTGTTTAGGGTTAGGGGTTATGGTTTAGAGTTTAGGTTTAAGGGTTTATAGCAATTTAGTAAATGTTTCTAGTAAACACTTAAATAAAAGTTACAAAACGTTTTTAGAATTGTGATAAAATGCTTAGGGTTTAGGGCTAGGAATTTAGTGTTTGGGATTTAGGGTTTGGGGTTTAGGGTCTAGGGTTTGGGGTTAAGAAATTGTAGTTTAGGATTTAGGGATTAGGGTTTATGGTTTATCGCTTATAATAATTTATAACATGTTTAAGGTTAAGTTTCAATATTTTCAATTTAGGGTTTAAGGTTTGGGGTTTCCAGTTCATGGTTTCACATTTATAACAGCGTAGTAATTGTTTTAATAAACACTGAAATAAAAGTTACAAAAAGGTGTTTTAAATGTTATAGAATTCTTAGGGTTTAATGTTTAGGAATTTGGGTTTATGGTTTATGGTTTAGGGTTTTGGGTTTAAGGTTAAAGGTTTAGGATTAAGGGTTTAGGGTTTAGGGTTGAGGGTGTAGGGATGAACCACCCCACCTTAAGGGGGTATCCGCTGCTACATATTACACATAATGCATTCATCCTGTGGAGTCTCTACGAGTTATGAAGAAAAATAAATAAAAGGAGAAATGTTTAGGAAGAAGGGTAGAAAAACAAAGGTCGGGGTATATCATGTACCATAATTTTCTCCCTCCCACTCTCACATATCTTGGTGTGGTCTTCCCTTATTATAGATACTCATAAAATTCTTAGGGTTTATGGTTTAGGGATTAGGGTTTCGGGTTTAGGGTTTAGGATTTAGGGTTTTTTTTGTTTTAGTAAATTCTTTTAATAATCACTTAAATAAAAGTTACAAATAGTTTCTAAATGGTTATAAAATTCTTAGGCTTTAGCATTTAGAGTTTATGTTTTATAGCACTATAATAAATGTTTTTAATATACACTAAAATAAAAGTTACAAAACACTCATTAAAATGTTATAAATTAATTAGGGTTTAGGTTTTAGGGATTAGGGTTTAAATTTTATAACAATTTAGTAAATTATTTTATTAAACATGTAAAATAATTTACAAAACACTTTTTAAAATGTTGTGAAATGCTTAGGGTTTAGGTTTTAAGGTATAAGTTATAGGGTTTAGGGTTTAAGGTTTAGGTTTTAGGGTTTATAAAACATTAGTAATTTGTTTTAATAAACAATTAAACAAAAGTTACAAAACGCTTTCTGAAATGTTTTAAAAGGCTTAGGGTTTAGCATTTAGGGTTTAGGTTCCAAGGTTTAGGGTTTTACATCTAGGGTTTAGAGTTTAGGGTTCAGGGATTAGAACACTTTAGTAGATTATTTTAATAAACATTTAAATAAAAGTTACAAAACACATTTTAGAATGTTATAAAATACTTAGGGTTTGGGGTTTACCATTTTAGGTTTAGGGATAACACTTTAGTAAATGTTTTTAGTGAACACTGAAATGCAAGTTACATAAAGTTTTTAAAATTGTTAGAAAATGTGAAAGGTTTTTGTGTTTACGGTTAAGTGCTTGCGGTTTATTCTTTAAGAATTACGGTTTACAGTTTAGGGTTTATAATGATTTATAAAATTCTTAGGTTTAAGTTTTAATATTTTGATTTTAGTGTTTAGGGTTTGGGCTTGAGGGTTCATGGTTTCGGGTTTATAGCATCTTAGTGATTTTTTTAATAAACACTTAGTTACAAAACACTTTTTAAAATGTTATAAGATGCTTAGGGTTTAGTGTTTATGATTTGGGGTTTGGGGTTTGTGGTTTGGGGTTTGGGGTGTGGAGATGAACCACCCCACCTTAAGGGGCTATACGCTACTACATATTACACTTAATGCATTCATTCCATTTAGCCTTGAGGAGTTATGAAGAAAAATAAATAAAAGGAAATAAGTTTATGAAGAAGAGTGGAAAAACAAAAGTCGAGGTATCTCATGTACCACAATTTCCTCCCCCTACACTGACATACCCAAGTGTGGTCTTCCCTTATTATAGATAGTCATAAAATTCTTAAGGTTTATGGTTTAGAGATTAGGGTTTGGGGTTTAGGGTTTAGGATGTAGGATTTATAACATTTTAGTAAATTCTTCTAATAAGCACTTAAATAAAAGTTACAAATAGTTTTTAAAATGTTATAAATTTCTTAGGCTTTAGCATTTAGGGTTTATAACATTTTAGTAAATGTTTTTAAACACTTAAATAAAAGTTAGAAAACAATCTTTAAAATGTTATACATTAATTAGGGTTTATGTTTTAGGGTTTATGTTTTAGGGATTAGTGTTGAAAGTTTATAACACTTTAGTAAATTCTTTTAATAAAAACATAAAAAATGTTCCAAAACAATTTTTAAAATGTTATCAAATTCTTAGGGTTTAGGTTTTTGGGTATAAGGTATAGGGTTTAGGGTTTGGGTTTCAGGCTTTAGGGTTTAGGGTTTATAACACTTTAGTAAATTGTTTCAATAAACAATTAAATAAAAGTTACAAAACACTTTTCGAAATGTTATAAAAGGCATAGGGTTTAGCATTTAGGGTTTATGTTTTTCAGTTTAGGGTTTAGTTTTTATGGTTTAGGGTTTATAACACCTTAGTATATTATTTTGATAAAATCTTAAGTAAAAGCTTCAAAAATATTTTTAGACTGCTATAAAATGCTTACGGTTTAGGGTTTATAAGACTTTAGTAAATTCTTATAATAAACACTTAAATAAAAGTTAAAAAAACACTTTTTAAAATGTTATAAATTGCGTACGGTTTAGGGTTAAGAGTCTAGGGTTTACAAGACATTATTAAATCCTCTTAATAAATACTTGAATAAAAGTTATATGTTTTTAAGATGTTATAAAATTCTTGGGGTTTAGGATTTAGGGTTTATGGTTTGGGGTTTGGTGTTTAGAGTTTAGGGTTTAGGGTTTATAACACTTTAGAAAATTATTTTAATCAACACATAAATATAAGTTACAAAATGCTTTCTAAAATGTTATAAAATGCTTAGGGTTTAGGGTTTAATGTTCACTGTTTGGGGTCTAGGGTTTAAGGTATAGGTTTCATAAGACTTTAGTAAATGATTTTAATAAGCACTTAAATAAAACTTTCAAAATACTTTTTAAAATGTTATAAAATGATTAGGGTTGATGGTTTAAGGTTTGGGATTTAGGGTTTAGGGTTTAAGGTTTAGGGTTTTGGTTTTAGGCTTAGTGTTTAGTCTTTAGGGTCTACAAAATTTTGGTAAATGCTTTGAATAAACACTTACATAAAAGTTACAAAACAATTTTTAAAATGTTATAAAATGGTTAGGGTTTAGGGTTTTGGGGTTTAGGGTTTAGGGTTTAGGTTTTGGAGTTTAGGGTTTATATTTTTGTGTTTAGGGTTTAGGGTTTTCTGTTTAGGATTTAGCGTTTATAACACTTTAGTAAATTCTTTTAATAAAGACTTAAATAAAAGTTACAAAATTCTTCTTAAACTGTTATAAAATTATCAGGGTTTATGGTTTAGGGTTTAGGGATTGGGGTTTAGGGTTTAGGGTTTAGGTTT
>APFE031285754.1:26596-36919 GCA_000404065.3 Pinus taeda | reverse complement strand
CCATGCAATTAAAATATTGATTTAAATATTTGGGCGGGGAACTTTGGGTTTTATGGTTTTTTCGGGGTTTATCATGTTTTGAAAAAGGGTTATGGGTAGTAGGGGTTTTATCATTGTTTTTCTTCGCAAATGAGGACTATTTGAACAAAATGACATGGAATGGGAAGAGAGATGACCAGGGAGGTTCATCAAAGTGACCAGGTGTCACTTTCATTCCTTTTTAGACAGACCATATGGCTATAATGCCGGGGGAGGGATATTTATAGAAATTTTGGGATTTATACACCATGGTGTTAATACTAGTATTGAAGGGTGAGATAGGGGAATTACATAGTAGGATTAGCTGTTAATGTGGGGGGAAAATATGGATGAGGATCAGTACAGCCAAGTCTTCTTGAAAATAACTTAGTGTAAAGAGTAGATCAAAATGAAAAGACTTTTGCACAAGAAATGTGGCTTTTAAGGCCATAAGAACATGACAAAGCCATAAGCTTCTCTGATCTACACAACTTGGGAAAGGGTGTTAATAATGAGCGATATATAAATGAAAACAGGGAAGTTAGTCATGCTCCAGTATGTTGCTTTTCCTGTAGATGTTTAGCAACTTTGGTCTTGAAAGAGACACAACTTCTGCAACCCCATCTACCTACCCAACTATTTTGCCTAACATTTTTATTTCTCCTTGTAGGGTGCACTTAGGCTAGCAAACCCTTTAAGTGCCTTTTCTTTTTGCATTGGCTTTTTTGCTTTCATTTCCTATCTAAGGCTACCCTTATTCCTTCCAAGGCCCCAGATTAAGCAGTTGGGAACCTTAGCTTCTCTACCTAGCTACTGATCTGCCAAGATTAAACAGTTTGGACATATTTCTTTCTCTATTCTACAACATAAATTGAAAACATGGCATGATCCAGTTTAGACTGTTGGGTCATCCATAAAACTTTTTTGTGAATATGCAGGCCTATATACACCTTCTCTTTTCTTGCAAATATGGAACCTTTGTAACAGCAAAAATGGAGCATATTTGGCCCTTATATTTACCAATCATGAAATATGAAACCTATTGGTATAGGTATCCAACAGGATCTGTGTAAAGGTCCAAACCTAGTCTGGATCAACCTTGATCCTGCTTTTATCAATGATGTGTCCAAGGAGGTTCCACTCAGACACTACAAATATGATCTTTTTGGGATTCAAGGAAATCCCTTAGTTCCAACATTGCTCAAATATTTTCTTCAGATGGCTTATGTGGTTTGACCATCTTCTAGAGAACATAGTCATGTCATCAAGGTACACCACTATGCTCTGTCTAATGATTCCATGGAACATGACATCCACGGCATGTTGAAAGGTTTTGTTTTCATTCACAAGCCCAAATGGCATTCGTCTATATGCAAACGCACCCCACTTGGTATGGAAGGTAGTTTTGAGTCGATCAGGTTGTGCTTCCAGGACTTGATTATATCCTGAAAACTCATCAAGTAAGGAAAACATATCTACCCCAGACACTATCTGTAAAATATTCTCCATAGACGACATGGGGTAATTGTCTTTGTTTGAGGCACAATTCAAGTTTCGGACATCAACGGACAAGAAAATTTCCCCAAACTTCTTACGTACAGTAACAAGGTTGGAAACCCATGTGGAATGATAAAATCTGTATATGATCCATGCATCCAAAAACTTGGTCAACTATTTTTGTATGATGGGTTCATGTTACAGATGTACTTTCCTCAGCGTCTGCTGAAACAGCTTGACCCCTTCTTTGATTGGAATGACATATTGGATTATTCGCATGTCATATGGTTTCAGATCATCATATGTCCACACGAACACATCCTGGTACTATTTGAAAAAGCGGAAAAAGGCTTTTCGCTCTTACTATGTGCAACACGTACTGACATTTATGAACTTCCTATCTTGTTTCATTCCAAAGTTTATATGTACGTGCATCATGGTGGAGTTGGGGCTTTTTATTTTCCTTGGTCCAAGAAAGCGACTCTACAAGTCATAGAGATTTTCCAAATGATATGAAAATGAGATCTTAGACAATTATTAAGGTACTACAGACTCATGTGCATGGATTTGCCTATGTTACTTTGTGCAATGGGTTGATAAGATTGTGAAATACATAGACAATGAAGCAGTAAAAGAACATAATAGACAAACACACATAAACATAGCAAGTTTAATAAGGAGTTCACCCAACTCTCTTGAGCTATGTCTCCTGGTCCAGCTTTCAGTGGTGACCTCTCTATTATGTCTTCAAAAGTAGAGTTTTTACAAAAATGAGCTCAATTTGAGTCTCACATAACATATACAAAACAAATGTATCCCCCAAGTCTTTTTGAGTACATAGACTCTCCTCATTGACTCACTGTCTCTATTTTCTCTCTGTCTCAGCACTACTTGCCTCTATCTTCTGTCTCCTATGGCTTTAAAGCCAATTGGTGCTATCTATTTGTTTCTCCCTCTTGGGCTCTCTGGCTTCCAGCCTTTGTCCACTCAGATCCCCTTCTAAGTTTTAGAAATCATTGCTAAATTCCTTCAGGGATGTTGGCCACCTGTTCTGTAATGGAATGGACCATTGGGCCTTTGAAATCCCAAAAATGGTCGTTTTCTATTTACATAGAGAAACACTAAAAAACACGGAAAAAATCTGCCAAAACACTATTCATTGAACTTAAAATATTCATAAATCCACACTATATTCCTATAGAGTCTGCCTTTATATCGCTTATCGCATCCCCACCATTGGTCTGAGAGATCTGAATCCAACAGCTGAGGTTCATTTCGAGCGACTCATTTGTACAGGGGTTAACCACTAGAAAAGGGTGGTTTTTTCCCTCCAGGGCCCAAACACATGGCAGCCAGTGTACGGGCTTGGGTGGAGCCCAACCAAAACCTCTTACCACCTTCGGTCCTCCCAAAACCTCGCTTGTTTTGTGATTTCCCTTTGTATTTGAAAAATACATTAAAACATGAAAAACCCTATAAAATGGCTTTAGACGGACTTGAAATAATATACAACAACATTAATAAACCCTTTCGGGTCTGGTTTCATTGCATCGGTGCTTTATCCTTTGTATTTTGTTTATTTAATGAAAACGTGAAATACAAAGGAAAACGCTATTTTCTGGATCTCAAAATATATCAATTATCGTTCATAATTTTATTGGGTCCAGCTATCGCAGTCATATGTATATCATCCTGCTCCTTTGTATTCTGGCGATGAGATATCACGAGTCAATCTGGGTCATCGATTTGCATGCTTGATTAACAGTCCTCGTTAACTTGCGCTGATTGCTATTGCAATTGTCATGTGGTCACTACCAATAGCCTCTACCTGTCATCGCCGATTGCAATATGCCAATTGGATCTAGACCATTGATCGGCTAGATCCAACAGCTCTCATGCAAAGTAGCTTTAAACCGTCGATACTATAGTTTTCCACTATTTCTTCATGTTTTTCACTCCCGATAGTGTTATCCTCCTTTTTTTAAAGGTTTTCTTTAAGCGATAGTTTTTATCTTTTCAGAAAATTTTGAAGACATAGAGGGTTTTTGGATCCATTTTGGATCACCAAAGATACCACACCCTTGTGGATGAGGTTCCCTTTATTTTCATCAACCCCAGCTTGCAGATACTCCTTGTGCTTGTCTTCTTCAATCGCTTCATTTTTGAAGACATTAGCATTGGCCATGAATTATCCCTAAATGGTGACATTCTAGAAGTTGGATTTTCTAAAGAATTGGAAGCTGAATTACGTGTTCTTGGCTCAACAACAATATTAAATGCTTGGAAGTTAGATATTAGTTGCCATACCTCTTACTGGTAACTTTTGAGATGAGGTGATAAACAGTGTATGGTATTACGTACCTTATGTGCCACTATTTTAAATCACCTAATACTTTGAGCACAACAAGGTTGAGGCTAATGGATTTTTGCAAGCCCAACACAAGTGCTTCATATTCAAGAATGTTGTTTGTGCACTCGACCTCCAAGCAGCTTGAGGTCAAATATTTCCTATATTTTGGGTCAATCAAGACAAACCCAGCTCCAGAGCCATCCTATGTCTTTGATCCATCGAAGTACATGGTCCACAACTCATTTTTACATGGACCATTCAACATGCTTGTACTACTAATACTGCTACTACTGCTATTGCTACTAGTGTTACAATTCATTGTACAAGTTTCATTTCCATCATTTGGCCAAAGAAGGATACCCAACTGCATGTCTGATGGGGTTGGAGCTAGCTATCCAAGATAACACCCCAATGTTGTTTCCAAGATGCAGTTGTCGAACTTGAGCTCTGTGAAGGCCAACAGTTCATTCCCACCATTGATGGGAGTGATGTTATGCCTCATGTATCTCTTGGATAACACCTAGATTTGATTTTTTTTCCTTGATATGGAAGCCACAAGTGTGACTAGTCTATAGAAAAGTACCCATTCAACTTGCTAGACCAGTCTCTACTGAGTAGTAAGCCATATGCCTCTGGTGTGTCCACAACAACAATGTTTATGCACTAGTGAACTCTGTCATCATGAGATAGCGAGATGATCACATCCTGAAGTTCACCAATGGTTGGTAGGCATGTCTGATCGAGTTGGATGATCTATGTGAATGTCTTGCTCCATTGCGCATTGATCTTCTTAGCAATGGAGAGTGGCATGATGTTGGATAATGCATCAGAATCAACCAAACAATTGTGAACATTGCAGTTAAAGATCTCAAATGAAAGGATGAATGGAGGGCAAACAAAGTTTACTTCTTCTATTCAGATTTTTTTTATCATAGTTGTGAGTGAACCGATAGATGTGCTTGCTCCCTTGCTGGTAGAGGTTGCACTATCTATAGATGTCCTGAGTGCATGTAGCATATTATCTCGCTGACTCTGCATCTTATCCAACTCAAACAAACTGATGTTTGCATGAGTTTTCTTCATGGCTTCCACATTGTTGTAGTTAAGAGTGTGCAGACTCACCGATATTTCTAGGGTCAGACTTGTGTTCGTATTGTCCGGTGCAGTGTTCTATAGTTTGCTACTCATGGACATACTCTTGTCCACTACTGTCTTCTCGGGTTTGCTTTGCGTTTTCTATTTTTTGGACGACTAGTGGATCAACCATCCTCAACAGTTCAATTGTTTCTCATATTTTCCAAAACATAGGGGGAGCCCCTTTACTCCTGAGATTTTATCGACCATATTGCTTTTGGGGCCTCTTCTTAGTGTTTGCCTTTTGCGCTACTTGCGAGCACTAATATATGTTGATTACCTACCCAGTGTTGGGTACTTTATCAAGTGATGCACCTTCATCATCGTTTGTGTCTTTTGGCTGGCATTACATACTTCTCACTACATTTAGTGTGTGGTTGCATACTAAGCATGCAATGCATTTCCATTCCAATCAAGACCCTTCCAAGTGATCTTCTTCATAGAATGAGTAAAATTCATTATCCACGCACTGTTCTAACTGGAACATTAAACTGGAGTCCTGTGCATTTTTAGTTGGGAAGCAATTGTTACCTGATGACATGCTTCCTTTCTATTATTTGGGCAGTTAATTGCTCACAGATGTGTCAATCATTCATTGTTTGAGCTCAGACACGTCTATTGTCAAGTTCTTAACAAGATGAGTAAGGGTCTCAATATCATTTGCTTCCTTGTCTTTACCCTATCTTGCCACAACCTGGGGCTTCCTACTCACGTGCAGGCCCTTCTCTACAATGATTGCCTCTTCACAGTTTTCTAGTAATGTTGGTTTTGCAGCTCACATGACGAACTGTGCAATGTTGGTTGCCAGTGTGAATGTGTAGTAATCGACTGTGAAGGAGTCATGAGGTTTTGTGTCCACTGAAAACTTGTTCAATATGTGAAAAAACCTATGATTAAAATATTTTACATTTTCTTCCACCTCCATATTTAGGCGTCCCAACTCTTTGAGCAACATGGCTAGGGTCCTGTCATCAACAAATTTTTCCAGGAACATGTGTTTGAACATACCACGATTATGGATGGATTTGACAGGAAGGATGTGATACCATACTGTTGCACGGACATCCAAGGTACATGGGAAAAGTCTGCATGCAATGTCATCATATCATGCCTCGAGTGTCTGCAGTTGTAGGTAGAAGTTGTCCAAGTGACCTTTTGCCTTCACTACTCTGTCAGGGTAATAATTTACGATCATTCTCTCTAAATGCTTTAGAATCTTGTGCAAACCACTGGGAGAGCCAATGGTCCTTGAGTCATCCATTCCAAGTTTTGGTCAGCCATGTCTTCTTTTTCTTCGTCCTCCTCCTCTTCTTCAGAATCTAATGGTTTCAACTTTGAGTGTGTTGGTTGGTCTCCACTTCACCTCCTTCGTTGTGTTCCCCTCTACCTCCTGTACTGAAATTTGAGCCTAATATCATGAGGGTGTCTTGTTATCCCTGTTAGAAGACTGGAGGTTCCTTTCCATTATCAACAACTTATGCCAGACCTTCAAGTGTGGCAAGAACTGCTTCTTACACTGATGATATAATAACTCCTGTGGTACTGGTCTTTGGATTTCTTGATGCATATGGAATATCTTGCATTCCTGGGTTAACTCTAACTGCCTTCACAAATTGACGGGTGACGAGATAGATAGAGGGAAGGTGCTGATATGAAATTTCATGTTCACGTCTAGGACGTGAGCAGTAACCAAATTCAGAGTTTTTCTTGGGTGAGATGGTGTGCGAGTTACTTCCTTGACCAAATGATTAATGAGTGGTGGTGAGAGGAAAATTAGCCATAAACAATTGGTGGCCTTTCTTCTAGCACCATAAATGTTGATGGTGCTAGACCCACCAACATTCAGGGGATCTGCCTAGTATGAAGTCTAAACTAGACCTCACATCATTTGGTTTAGGAGTCCCATCTAGTATGATGGCTCGATTTCCATTGTCTTAAATTTTTTCCTTAGCTCTTGTTTTTCATCACATGAGAGTGGTCTACTTTGTCTTCGAACAATGAGGTTCACGTGCCTGGTGAGTGCTTAGTGTTACTTTTGTCAAGGTTCTTTCATTACAGAGGGAGAGGGTGGAAGTGAGGCTTAAGTTGAAAGGGAATTGTCCTAACTCTATCAAATAAATACAACACAACAGTACTTGAGCAGTTTTCGATGGAGTAGCCCACATGAATGCGGCAGTCACAAACACACATTAAATGGATAGCACATACTACACCCAATGGAGTAGTCCACATGAGTGCAACAGTCGTTATAACAATTTTATGAGAATGGTTTTGTCAAGTGTCCAGTAGGATAGCCGAAACAAGTGACATAACATTAACAACTTCTACAATAGATTTTCGTAAGCATATGTATTTGAACAACTAAAATAGTTCAACTATCTTAGTACATGTTAAAGCAACATGCATTACAAGTCTCATGATGCCATGTTATTAGGATTTTGAATTAAGCGAAAGCTCCAAGACACATCGGTACACCATTACATCACTAATCCTGATAGCAAGGCATTGGATCCATTGCTCACTCCTCAAAGAAAAGACTATAGACTCTCAAGGCTGTGTGGTAGGAGCCAAGGTGAAAAATTCCTTTACATGTACAAATGAGGGGTATTTATAGCCAAGGGTAAAAATGGTCCTTGTGACTGTTTGACTTCCCTCATGACTATTTGACTTACATGACTCTTCAGATTTACATGCGGGTCTCTTGGATTTCCACGTTACATTACATTGATTACAACAGTATGGCCCACAATAGTGATGTGGTCGAGATTACTCATGACATGACTCGACATGAGAGAGCTAGTATGTTCATGATGCTAGTGGTGTCCATATTGAGGTGCAATGTTGCTGAGTGATGGATGTGCTCTTGGTGTACCATAGCTTCACCTCTGCATGGCAAGGTGTGCATAGTCTTCGATGGTCTTGGTTTTCACTTGATGTTGCACATGCATGTCTCTCCTTCATTTTTACTTGGCATGCTTCAGGTGTTTATCCATTTTCGAACAAGTCTCCTTACATGCACTCCTTGTTCATCACGTTCGTCATCACGACATGTCTCATCCATGTACCTGTATCTGTAATCTCTCATGAAGAGACAACATCAAATCTAGAAATATCCTATTCTACCATCATGTATTACTTTTCTCTTTCAGATGGAAGTGACCAGGAGAGAGGACAAGGCTCTGAAACTACGCAGAGCACATTTCAAGCATGGATGCAAGCTCCTGGCACTATCCATGAAAATTTCATAGTGGTCATTAGGAGGCTAATACATACATTTCAGATCAGTAGTGATTGTCTGTGGAATTTGGCTCGGCTGGAGGGCAGAGCTACAAAATTTTTCCAATGAGACAGTGCAAGCAATAGGGGGATACTAGCAGTGAAAACTATGCAATTTATCTTGGCAAGATGACAGCGGGCTGCGGGAGGCTGCTAGAAAAAAATGCGTAGAGTTGGGAGGCTAACCGAGAGGACTTCCTTGCGTAGTTTCTGGGTTGAGCGAGATGTTGGGCAACTAGAAGACTACCCATGAAAGCTGCGCAATTTTCTAGAGGAGCAGTAGGTCAGCTCACAAGGTCACTGGCTCAGAAAATTGTGTAATTTTTTAGGGAAGTGCAGTGATAGGTTGCGGGCACCTGTTCGACATGTATGCGCAGTTTCTTCATCCAACGAAAGTGGGCATGCTTGGTATCTTCTATGCAATTGTTTGGAGGAGTGAAGCATGGGGTCACTTCCCAGTCAAACTCTCCAGTTTACCAGCTAGAGGCTTGGTGGTTTTACTTGCGAGCATCACATATTGAGATGGATTGCTACAAAACTTCTACATTGTTCTAGAAGACAGTGAGTTGGGTCAACTTAGGCTTGCGAAGTGAAAACTATCTGGGAGGCAACGTCAAGCTCTGCAGAATTATCGACAGTAGTACATGTTCACTAAGGACTGAAACTACGTAGTGCAACTCAGTGGAGGTCTGGTTGTTGGGGTTGGTCCGATAGACATAAATTCATGAAAATGACTAAGTGTGTGAACGAGTGACTTTATACATGCATGACCTTGCGAACACACACTCAACATAACTTGACAACAAGACACCTTGAACCATCAAGACAACATACACTCAGTGTAGTATACCTAGGGGGGATATTATAGAGTACAGAGGGAGGCACCCAAGGGAATAATGTAATAATGTGATGGGCCATAGTTAATAAATAAAGTGGTTAATCCACATCATGTAAGGGACCACAAGTAGTTTGCAATAATGTGATAACCCCATTGTATTAGATATATGGTATTGAGAGACCCATGGTATTGTATGTATGAAGCCTATATTAAGGCTAGAGACTCCTTAATGAGAGATGTCAAGGATTATTGTATTAGCAAGCATATGGGTTGTGGAGTGTTCTCCTTCCTTAAGGAGTGATTGTATGGTATTACCCTACCTTAAGGGTTTTGATATTAATAAAGATCTAAAGTTTATATATTTTTCTCTTGTATTGGTTCTTGAGTTTAATTGCAGTATTGGGTATATTTTATATTTTCATATATTTGCAGGTCAGATATATTACAAGTGGTATCAAATCACTTTTTTTGGCAAAGCGGCGATATTTTTATTTTATTTTTGCAGGAATTTTTTGGGGCAGCAAGTTTGCAAATTAGATCTTGAACTTCTGGTGAAAAATTTGCAAAAACAAATTGTAGACTTGGATTCTTTGCGAAAAAATACCCAAATTCAAAACACAAATCAGCCGAATTGGAGTCTGGATGAGTGTTATAGCTCCAAATCTCACTATTATGGTTTGTGATGCTGCACTCATGGCCTAGGGCAACCCCTCCTTCTAGACCTAGTCCAAAATTCAAAAAATAGTGTTTTATTCCTTATACGTGACATTGCCCTGAGTTAAACGCATGTATACGCGGGTAGGCATATACCCAACCCGCGTATATGTATTAAAACACTTAAAAAAATATATAACTCCTTATTTTCAGGCGGAGATCGCGGGTTTTACCTGCTGATCACCTATTAGAGAGAGAAAGGTTATTATACTGAGATTTTTCCCCTGACCAGGTCTGAAGACCCTTGTGCCTTCTGCACTTCCCCCATTTGTACAGGAAACTCTTGTTTCCTTTTGTGTTGATGTTCATCCACTAGTTATGGCATCATGGAGTGAGTCTTGGAAGGAGATATGCTAAAGGCTTGAGGCTGGACGGATCCGGAAGGAATCTTTGCTTGGAGCCTGCGAAAGGTTACTCAGGTGATATTACTCCTTTTGTACATTCTATTTGTCTATAATAAAGAAACATGTCTTGGTTCCTGATATGCTTCTTCTTT
>APFE031285754.1:0-23019 GCA_000404065.3 Pinus taeda | reverse complement strand
ATAACCCTGGGTTAGTAGTGCTAGAACTGGGAATCCATTTTTCAGCCAATATGGGAATAGGCCATACACCACAGTTAGTTCATTCCAAAGTATTCCTCCCTTAGCTTCGGCTTGGAATCCGTATCAGGGCTTATCAACTCCTTATAATCCTTTAGGAGGAAACTTTGCTGGGTATGGTGGATATGCGGCTGGAGTTGGTCAAACTCTGAGTTTTGTTGGATCGCAAGGCTTGCCTTTTGGGTCAGTGGGTTTTACTGGTTACTTCCGGCAGCCTGGTGCCTTCCAAAATCTAGGTCAATCTTTTAAGAGCTTTGGGAGTTCCGCCCAGTCAGGGTGGAATCCCCAAGCTCCTCCTAGACTCCCATTTCTGGCAACATTGAACTTGCCAGATCTCACTAAGTTAACCAATGATCTAATCAAGTACAATCCAACCTGGCGTCTAGTCCCAACCAAACTCCCTTCGAACGTTCCAAAATTCGAAGGGAAGAGTGGTGAGGACCCAGGCGACCATGTAACCACATTCCATTTGTGGTGCTCATCTAACTCCCTGATCGATGACTCGGTTAGGTTAAGACTGTTTCAACGCACCTTGACTGGTAATGCGGCCAAATGGTATATAGAGTTGTCTAGGGGCAGCTTTACATCGTTCGCTGACTTAGCTAATATTTTCTTAAATCATTTTCAGTTGCCTGTCTGGTATGATGCCGGAACCGAACTACTGGCGACTTTTTGTCAGGATAAGGCAACTCACATTCCTAATCATATTCAGGAATGGAGACGGAGAAAGAGGCTCATTAAAGCTGATATCCCTTCGGAGTACCATCTCGAGTGGTTTTTGAAATGTTTGATACCTGAGATCTCCAATGATGTCTCCATGTCTGGAGTCTGTTCTAAGGAGCAAGCCATTTTTAGGGCCCAAGAATTAGAATTGATCTACTCTCAGTCTGGGATCCTACAAAAATACTTACCAGATGCTCCTGGGTCTAAGGTTGACGTAGCTAAGTCGAAGCCAGGTCCCCACGCGAATGGTATTGTTGGGTCGGTAGACACGAATACGGTGAACTTGTTGAATCAATTACAGCAGTTGTCTTTACAAACTGCTTCTAACAACCAAGTCACATCGTCTAACCCTACGGCTTCCCAAACCTCTTCGATTAATGTTGTCCAATCTAATAACCCCAAAGGAAATCAAAATTCCAATGGGAAAAAGAAAGGACGAGGTAAGAAAAAGAACTAGGATGGGAACCTTGATGCAAATAAATCCGGAAATAACGCTGGTGGTGGTAGAAATGAGTCAAAAAATAAAGTTAAGTTTCCATGCAAGTTGTGCAGTGGAGACCATTTAACTCATCTTTGCCCCAAGATTGAAGAAGCTCAGCGCTTGTTAGGGCAGCAAGGGACTTCTAGTTCCCAAGCTGTGTTAACCAACCCTTTTCCCCAAGGGCAGCAACTTCTTGCTGGTACGAATTCAAATCCTGGAACCTCTGCAAGGGGCAACCAGGAAGGGGAAAAATCATCGAATGTTTTCATGATGGGTGCTAATGTCCATGTGGCTACTCGGTCACGTGATTATGGTAAAGCCAAAACTTCCAAGAACAAGGCTGTTCCCGGAAGTATCGACCTTCATATCGAGTGACCCCCTGTTGAGACTATACCACAGATACCGAAAGGTTCTGCTAAATGCGTGACTATTAATCCTAATGCTAGGTCCGCCCAGAATTACTCCATTGTGGAGGATCTGGCTCAGAGTCTGTGCGCCATGTCTGCTTTAGAGGTTCTATAGTCATGTTCGGCTCAGAGAAGTGCTTTACTTTCCGCGATTGGAGCAGTTGATCCAACTAATTCTTTAGTGCTCACTTTCGACATGTTAAATGTCAAAAAGCGACTCCCTCATCATATGGCTTTTCAAATAAAGTCTACATATCGGAAAATTAACATTTTTCGTACCGTTATTGATGAAGGGGCTTCCACGTGCATCATGTCGATGTCATGTTGGAAGGCTATTGGATCGCCTTCAGCTGTTCCTTCACCTACCGTCTTGACTACATTTGATGGTCATTCTCATAAGCCGCATGGGATTATCCCGGCCTTTCCTATATGTGTTGGGGGAAGGTCGTTAATATTGAAGTAGAAGTTGTAGATGCTAACCTAGACTATAATCTCCTCTTAGGAAGGAACTGGGTATATGAAATGGATGTCGTTGTTTCGACTCTGTTTCATTTCATTTGCTTTCCTCATGAGGGGAAAATCGTGAAGGTTGATCAATTGGACTATTGTCCAGTTGATCCTCAAGCAAGCTCCGACTCTGCTGTTCCTTTAGTGGATAACCCTCGTCCGCCTACTGAGAATCTAGGAGTAGGGATGTATTCCTCATTGATGCATACTTTTGAGTTTCCCTCTCCTATCGCCAAAATCAATGCCATTTCATTATCTAAGGAGTCTTCTCAGGAAGAGTTCTTTCGAACTCGTTATTTTTCAGACCCTTGGACCTTGCCTTCACCTACGACCACATTAGTTGAAGGATAAGGGAATAGAATGGCATTCCCTATATCTGCAGCTGAGCTTAGATATTAGTCTATCGTCAACTCTGCAAATGACTATTCTACTCCTTTTTCCAAAGAGGAGTTAGATGGCGATGTGGCCCCGACTTGGAGCCTCGATTCTACCTCTGCTTTGGACTGCTTAGATTCATTTTTACCTTCAGAAGAAGCAATTCTTGAAGCAGTGATGGGTATAGATCGACCTTGGGAAGATTTACACCATCGTTCATATTTTCTTCCTCCATTGCAAGAGGTAGAATCTATATTCTCCGAGATTTTTACTAGTGATGTTTGTACAGTGTCAAATCCTTTGGCTCCAGCACGCATTCGTGCCGAAGGTCATATGTTGGTGATTTCAAAAACAACACCTATAAACATCTTTAGGGACCCTAACATGATCGAGAATCCCTTCATCGGAATTGAGTGTTCCCCTGAAGAAACTCAAATTTACACCGACCTGTTCAAGGAATTTCGGGATGTATTTGTTTGGTGTTATGAAGAAATGCCTGGCATTGACCCATCTATAGTTCAACATGAGATCAAGATGTATGAAAACGCCAAACCAGTTCGTCAGAGGCTTCAGCCGGTCAACCCTAGGAAAGCAACAGCTATCAAAGCAGAAGTGGAGAAGCTGCTAAAGGCGGGTTTTATATACCCTGTTCCTCTTACTGATTGTGTTTCTAATCCAGTCCTTATGGATAAAAAGCAAGGAACAATCTGAGTATGCATCGATTTTAGGGACCTAAACAAGGCTTGTCCCAAAGTTAACTACCCCACGCCATTCATTGATCAGATTATCGACGAGTGTGTGGGTAATGAGATTTTTTCCTTCATGGGTGGATTCTCTGGTTATAATCAAATTTCTATCTGTCCTGAAGATCAACATAAGACAACCTTTATATGTCCCTGGGGTACCTTTGCATATAGAAAGATTCCTTTTGGTCTTAAAAATGCTAGAGCCACCTTTTAGTGGGCCATGTCATATGCTTTCCACGACATCAAGCACGTCATCAAAGCATACTTGGATGATGTTGCTGCTCGTTCTCGAAAGAGACTGATCACCCTAGTCACCCTCGAATGGTTTTCGAGCGATGTCGTTTTTATAAAATCCGGTTGAATCCCAACAAGTGCATTTTCGCGGTTATGTCCGGTCGGTTGTTAGGGTTCATTGTGTCAAATGAAGGGATTCGGGTTGATCCCTTCAAGGTTGAGGCAACAGTTCGGTTGCCTCCCCCGTCCTCAATTCGTCAACTTCAGAGTCTTCAAGGGAAGGCTAATTTCTTAAGGCGGTTTATAGCGAACTATGCTGAGATATCTAAAGGGTTCATGCATTTGCTACGGAAAGGAGTTCCATTTGTATGGGATGACTTTGCGCAACGATCATTTGATGCTTTGAAAAAAGCACTAGTCTCTACCCCGCTTTTGAGTCCACTAGATTATGGCAGAGACTTCCTTTTATATCTCACTGCAGCAGAATCAACCATTAGAATGGTTCTCGTTCAGGAGGATGATGCTCTCATCGAGCATGTGATTTATTATTTGAGCCGAGGCTTAATAGGTCCTGAACTTCACTATTCTCCACTTGAGAAGTTGGCCTTGGCAGCTGTCCATGCTGTCTAATGGCTCCATCATTATATCTTGCTAAGCAAAACTTTTGTCTTACCGGCGGTCAATCCATTTTTATTTGTCCTCAGTAGGCGAGTGATTGGGGGCAAATATAATAGATGAATAGTCATCTTGCAAGAATTTTATCTCGAGTTCTTGTCAGCCAAGTCTAAGAAATCCATGGTTTTCGCTGAGCTAATTTCTGAGCTACCTTGTGGAGAGGATATTGTTTATGAGGAAAGTTTTCCCGATGAACATTTATTCCTCATCTCTTCACTCGACCCTTGGTATGGAGATATCATTGTCTATCTCTAGACTTCGAAGTTTCCCTTTCTTTCTCCAAGGATGAATGTCGTAAATTATGTCACCTGGCTAAAAATTATGTTATCATTAGTGATACCTTATACCGTCAAGGGGTTGATTCAATCCTTCAGCGTTGCTTAACCTTGGAGGAAGCAGAGTCAGTGCTAAATGATTGCCACAGTGGAGCTTGTGGTGGTCATCTATCGGGGCTTGCTACAGCCCAACACATCTTACATGCTGGCTATTTTTGGCCTTCACTCTTTAAAGACTGTGTGGAAGCAGTCAAATGTTGTCACCCTTGTCAAATTTTTACTCGCAAGATGTGTGCTCATCTAGCTCCTCTTTTTCCCATTGTCACCGTCGGTCATTTTACTAAGTGGGGTATTGGTTTTACAACTTGTAATCTGCCTTCAGTGGCGAATCACAAGTATATTATTCTGGTTGTAGACTACTTTACGAAGTGGGCCGAGGCCATGCCCACTTATAAAAATGATAGTGACACGGTAGCTTTGTTTCTTTTCAATCAGGTTATCTCAAGATTCGGTGTCCCGAGAGAGAATGTCACTGATCATGGCAGTCACTTCCAGAATCAACTAATGTCTGAATTGGCTCTTAAATTAGGTTTTTGCCAAGAGCATTCGTCTCCTTATTATCCTCAGGCCAATGGACAGGTCGAGGCAGTCAATAAAACTCTTAAGGTGATACTCCAATGGAAAATCGACAAAAATCGGTCCAATTGGCATGTTATGTTGTATTCAGCTCTTTGGGCATACCGGACCTCCGTAAAGACTGCTACTAGTTTTACACCTTTTCAGTTGGTTTATGGGATGGAATCTATCTTTCCGATTGAATGTGAAATTCCATCTCTTAAGTTAGTTGTAGAGCTCCTTCCAGAGACTTCGAGTCTCGAAGAGCGCCTCCTTCACTTGGAACATCTCGATGAGCAACGTCGAGATGCTGCCACAATGAATGAGGCTCATAAGAAAAGGGTCAAAACGCAGTATGATAAATCTGTCCGTCCTCGAGTCTTTTTTGAAGGTGACCTTGTCTTGGTCTATGACCAAGATAAAGACACCTTGGGGGTAGGCAAGTTGAAGCCTATGTGGTACAGTCCTTTCATTATTAAACGAGTTTTAGAAAAAGGGTCGTATGAGTAATTGATTTTGAGGGAAACAAGTAGGCGGAGCCCCGAAACGGGCTCTACCTAAAGAAGTACTTTACTTAAGTAGGAGTTAGGCAATGGCTTCTTTGTATATTATGTATATTTGTACATATATCATCGATAGTTTTGTGATATCAACACTTTTTGTTCTGCTGTTGCAGGTGTTGATGGATGATTTGGTCTATTTTAGGTTCGCCAATGGTGCTAGTCGGCACACTCAGAATCTCGCTTCCGTAGCTCGGGTACTCTATTATCCAACTGGTCAATTGATGGTATCAAGAGGCATATGCATTGGTCCTACTTCAAATAATGTGGCTGAGTATACCGTCGTTATTAATTTACTATTCGAGGCAATCTCTCATGAGATCGACTCGTTGGTAGTTTATCTGGATTCTCAATTGATAGTGTCACAATTAAACAACATTTATCGGGTAAGGGATCCATGTTTATATCGCCAGTATTTAAGGGAGGTTTTGCAAGATCATTTATTTATAATTAATTATTTTCACATCCAAGAATCTCATAATGCCAGCTGATTCTATGCAATCAAACATTAGACTGGCACTCAATCATTCATCTAATAAATCAAGCCAAAAAAAAGCCAAATTGTATATATAAATATATATATATATATATATAAATATATATATAATATATTATATAAAAATAAATATTATTATATATATATATATATATATAATATATAGATATCATCATAAAGCATCTCGAGTGTACATATGTTGTCCAAAAATATACAAAATTGGGACTGAAATGCCCATAATCATGTCTGGCATATCTAATGCCCCGGCTCAGGATGAGTGGCCAAGTAGGTAACTATCGCATTGGCTACACGCCAAAAAGTGCGAACCCAGTCACGTGGCATGCCAAGCACATGACACTGCATATCCTCAGGAAGGTCCTCTATAGCAGCCATCAGTACTCGACAGCTCAGTCTTGTCAAGTGTCGCTAGACATTGTGTAGAGTCTGTTCCATCTCGACAGCCGCCTCTTCAGCTCCTCGGCCGCGTCGTCTGTGCCGCATGAATCCATATGGTCGTACTAGCCCAATATCTGGATCATGATCATTATATTATTCATTTGAATCTCATCAAAAAATATTTTTCAAAATGCATCATTATATTTGAAAAATCCAAAAAAATCATAAAATCAAAAAATCCTTACCAGTCTCGCCCCATGCTGCGTTCGGTGGTAATGCTAGGTCAGGATCTCCTCAGAAATCCAGCCCAGCATAGTGGTAGTCGTCTACAGCGATGATCTATTGATCCCACCAGGTGAAGAAGTCATCGTCAAAAGCAGTCCTCGAGACCTCCCCACCCCCCAGAAGTTTCATCAGATTAGCCCACCGGCCCATGCATGGATCGCGTGGGGTGCTAACGGAAACTGCTACCCTGGGGCAGAGTGTGGGAATCCTCTCTAAGAAGAAAGTGCACAAGATAGTTCCGTAGCCAAAGTTCTTGGTCTATCCCCTCTTGATAGAAGTGAGTTGGCTCTTCATGCTGGCCAGAAGAGCAGTACAACAGTCGAATACAGTAGTGAGACAATCAACTGCCACGCTCATGGTGAGCCGTGATACCTGATGCAGAGAGGATGATCCGTTCACTCGAGCTATGGTGAACAGGATTATCCTCAACGATAAACTCACCACATGTGCAATAGAACTCTGGCTCCCAACCTTCTTGGGATGTCTTGGGCAGTATATCTCTACGTAGTCCTCTATGGTGAGACTGCTCCGTGTCCTGCCCTAGGACTGTACTACCTCTCCCCTTCGGGAAAGGCTCGTGATAAAATAAATATCCTCCACTTCTACCCTGAGTGGCATTTGATCAATCATGAAGGTTTCCTCCTCGACGTCCCAATAGTCAATGAGCATCTCAAGCAGTCGTACATTGGCTTTCATGTTCGACAGTTTGAAGAATTTGAGCAAGCCACATCCCCGTAAAGCATCCAAGGCTTGAGGATCATTCATGACTTCATTATCCACCACTGCATGTTCTCTTTCACACCATGTGACCGGCATTCTAAGAAAAAAATGAGTTCCAACCGTTAGTTTTTTATTAAAATTGGTTCACGGTGTATACACGGGTTACTGTACACACAGTCGCTTATAGGGCCCGCGTGTACACGGGTTTCATATTACCAACCCGCGTATACGCCGCGGTGAAATTTTGAAAAAAAATTCAACGGTGAAACATCAATGAAAAATCTTAAAACTAGTCACAATTAATTGCAAGCTAAGTATAAGAGTTACTTGGAAGATTTTGAAGAGTTTGAACGGTCGAATTTGGCACACAGGAAGTTTGCTCCTTTTGCTCCAAATCTTTGCTCTCCAACTCAAATGGTAAAAATGGTGAGTCCAAAATCCCTTTTATAAGTTTTGAAAATGCAAAATATTTTCAAAATTTTATTTTGTTTGGCCTCATGTGACTTTTAACTTAGGAGCTTGGAATGTCGAGAATGGTTTGTTTTTCAGGACATTTTGGATGTTTTCGACTATTTCGAGACGATTCCATGACTGCTGACCCGTCATGGCAGGTATTGTTTTCTCACTGGCATATAGGTTAGGGACATCATTTTTTCCGTTGCATCATGCATACTAGCCTCCATCTGTCGATACATTTGCCATAGGGTCGATCCCATCGTGTTATGGTTCGTAAGCCATCTTCACTCGCCGATTTTTAAAATCATGACATGATGTTAGAGCCATCCTTTACATAGGCATCGTAGTTAGCACTTCACTGACATTTTTTGCCCATGCTGCTCCAATTTGAGTAGGCTCGGGAGTCCTTTGTAGTCCCGCCATGACTTATGCGTTGAAGACTCATTCCTCTTACCTTCTTCGCTTTGTTCTGGCCTTATACCCTAGAGGCTCCTTTGTGTTGAGTTGTACTACTGCATTGCATGTTGACCATTTGCACCAGTTGGCCTAGAGCCGGCTTCACTTGGACTCGTGTTTAAGCCAACTTTTGACCATGACGACTGCAAAATTAACCTTGCATACCTTTGACTTCTGCAACTTGACACACCTTGATCCGTGGAAGGAACACACCTTTGAGTGTCATTGACTAGTTTTCACCTCCCTGCATTGAGCACAGAAATGTTCCATTCCCAAGAACTAGATCATCTGTTTCATCGACACTCGTTCTTTCCACTATACCATAGCATTCTTTTATTCTTTTTCAAGCTCAACAGAAAAAGACAAAAAAATTAAATATTCCAAAAAGAGCGGGAACAGGACAGTATTTCCATTTATTATTGGCAACTAGAGTCAGTCATGTCGCCCTTGAACAAAGCACTCAAAACAAAGTCTCCTCCATGTGGGTGGGATTTAGTTTGACTTAGGTACGCCTTAACCTTGTTATTGAGTCAGTTCTCCCCCGATTGGTTATCTCTTCCAATGATATGGAGGGTTCGTTCGTGCCTCTTGCATGATGAACTTATACAGAGTCATCATATGCTGCCATATAGTCACATTGGGTCGTGCTTTTGTTCAAGGGAAGTTAGCCTGAGTTGGCCTCTCTGTGGTGTCTCTTGACTCATTTTTCAGTCGGCCATCCCGGTTGTCAGTGTCATGTCTATTATCACATCATTTATATTGGTCCTTAACTCATGCTGGTTTGAGAAGGTCTCCATTGACTTCTTGCTGGCAGGCCTTGTCCTTAGCGATGACGACATCTTGCTCTAAGGACAGGCCTAGAGCTGCACCCTGGCCCTATTTTCATTATTGATAGGTTACCTTGTGCTCAGCATTGATCAGTATCATGGGTCTTTGACTGGGTGGTTTCCCTTGTGTTTGACATCAACTTACATTATCACACATTGGGATTCGTGCAGTACCTTGGTTTCCATTTGACCCTATTGGTGGATACCTCGCCTCTGTGTCGGCTTTCATTATTGGTTGGTTTAGAGGGTTTCTGTCGTGCACTAGCCACATCTTGTCTACGCCGGAAACGTACTTCGATTGGGTTACTACATCTCTTTCGTCCGATTCCTTCCATATTATTGGCCTACGGGTTACACTCACTCTAGATTGATGAAGGATGCCTTAATGCCTTCCTTCTAGCAGATCTTTCCCTATCGACTCTGACTCATTGCTCTGGGGCAAAGATCTAGAGTCCATTTGGCAGTACCTTGGGGTTTACAGTCATTAGTGGCAGATCCTTCACTATCAACAGTGGGAAACCATCATTGTCTCCTGATCGATAGATTCTTACAGGTGTTCGATTCCAGCTCATCTATTTTCACTTGTTGGTTTGTACTGGGTACCTTGACGCTCATTATCATTATCGGTGAGTAGTCTCGCGTTTGTTAACGGTATACATCAATGACCGGTAATCAAATGATTTCTCACATGGTCGACTTCAGATCATTTATTCCCATGGTGTAGAAATGTACCATGGCGGTCGATGAAGACCTCAGGTTGTATCAGCATTCATTGGTTCACTTGACAGTTTCTCCTGGTGCTGCTAGTTGATACCACTCCACCTTATATGTTGCAGTCAGTTATGGCGACATTCTATATGCTGGCACCTGAGTTTGCAGTGTAGTACCATCCTTTTCCATCAAGTTCAGTTGGTACCCTTGGGGATCAGTCTTTGATATCAGTGATCCATTGTATCTTTCAGCATCCTTGACAGTTTTATATGTGATATTCAGACATGTACTTGTTCGATCATGATCAGATGATCCATTATGTATTTTCCAGTCATTTATACTTGTACACTTAGTGGATCCGCTTGTACTTGATATGCGGACATGCTTTGCTTCCTCTGAGCGTGGGTATGCCCGCCTCAGATGGTGTTTCTTTCTTATCTTCTTTTGTGGCTTGGCAGGCTAAATTCTGGTGAAGTACTCCTTGGTTTTTGGCAGATTTCCTTTCCATGTACTTGCTTAATTTATTTCGGCCATCATGTACCCCTTCTGACCTCATATATTAGGGGGCATCTGTTATAGCTCCAAATCTCACTATTATGGTTTATGATGCTACACTCATGGCCTAGGGAAACCCCTCCTTCCAGACTTGGTCCAAAATTTAAAAAATAGTATTTTATTCCTTATACGCGACATTGCCCTGAGTTAAACGTGTGTATTAAAACACTTAAAAAAATATAAAACTCCTTATTTTCGGGTGGAGATCGCGGGTTTTACCTGTTGATCACCTGTTAGTGCCCGTGGTCCAACTATTCCCAACCAACTCCCAACTAAACAACTACTTTGGGAGAGGTATAAAAAGACCTCAAAGGGAAGGCCTAAGGGAGGAGAGAAGAGAGAGAAAGGTTATTATACTAAGATTTTTCCCCTGACTAGGTCTGAAGACCCTTGTGCCTTCTGCACTTCCCCCATTTGTACAGGAAACCCTTGTTTCCTTGTGTGTTGATGTTCATCCACTAGTTATGGCATCATGGAGTGAGTCTTGGAAGGAGATATGCTAAAGGCTTGAGGCTGGATGGATCTGGAAGGAAGCTTTGCTTGGAGCCTGCGAAAGGTTACTCAGGTGATATTACTCCTTTTGTACATTCTATTTGTCTATAATAAAGAAACACATCTTGGTTCCTGATATGCTTCTTCTTTATGTTTATGATATTCATGTTGGAATTCATATGTGGATGGTTTTTTAAAGTTCATAACTAACTACCTTCCTTTATAACATGAAGATGATTTCTTTATAAGTCTTTGTCCATATATTGCTGTATTTTTTGGAATTGGTTGTTTTGCAGGACAAAGGAGCGAAAGGGACTTGAAGAAGGGTTTGGACCCTAAAGGAACTTCTCGAACATAGGACCTGAGGTATGCCCCTCTTACTATAGAATTTTCTTATAATAGCATAATGGCTGTGTGAATGTGTGTTTCTTTGTTTAGACAACTTTCAGTCTACTAGGGTTTCCACCCGAAAGCCCTAGGGGAACATTTCCCTCAACAATGAGAGACATATCACTGATTTAAAAATCAGCTATGTTGAAGAAATTTTTCTGACAACAATTCATGCACAGTGGATCTCCAGACAATTTTTGAAGTTTTTTTTTTTTTGGAATTTTGAGAAACTAATTGTGGATCTGAGATCCTCTTGAAAAATTACCAAATTTTAAGAAAGAAATCAGTCGAATCAGAGTTCAGATGAGGCAGATGTCACTAATTTAAAATCAACTCTTTTTTTCATAAATTTTTATGACGTCGTGATAATTGCAGTGTGAATCTGAAATTCCAGAGTGCCTAGATCATTATTTCTACCACATAAGAAGATTTAAAATAGCTATTTCATCCCTGAAAAATGGCTATAATAAGGATTCTGAGCCATATTGATCGAGTTGTGGCCATTTTAAATTTTCCTCATAAAGTAGGTAATTTTTTTCCCTCATTCTACTTCATGGCTTCTACTGAGCTTATTTTTACAGGAAAATATGATGGCCTTACTATTGAAGAATTCATAAAAAGGGAAAAGTAAAACTTTTAGGAATATTAGAAACCTTTAGCATGGCTTAAGTTTAGAGATGGACTACCATATGGCAGAGATCACTAAACCAAACAAAGTTTTTAAACCTCCGATGAAGAATCAGAAAAGTTCCTTTTAGAAAAATGGTCTCATTCTAGAAAGCAAGAGAATGAGACATGTAAGGAGTTAGTTTCTGATGGTATCTCCTTATTACAGGTTCATGGATGTATTCAGAAGGAGAAGATTATTGTGTCTATCAATGCTAGATGCAAGTATAATTTTGTTAATGTCCATTTGGCTAAAATATTGCAAGTCCCAGCCAAAAAAATGGAGCACACACAAGTTAATAATGAGGAGGTTCATGTTTATAAATTTTTGAAGATTTCTATGGACAACTATGTATTACATTTTGATTTTTATGTTTCAGATATGGCTAATGTGGATGTTGTTTTGGGATATCCTTGGACGGAATCTGTTGGTACTATCAATATTAATGTGTAGAAGAAATTCCTAAAGCTCTAGTATAAAAAGAAGAAAATTACATTACAAGATATTTCCATTAATAAATAGAGAGAGTCCAAGGAGGGTGAAGTAAAAAATGTTGCAAGTACTGACACATCAGATGAGGGATCTATGGTTGAAGTAATACTGGAAGATAAGCAACAATCGCAGACACCACAACATGTACCAAATACCAATCAGGCTCCATTAGGTAGTGAAATAAAAAAAAATACATCATTGGTTAAAACTTCAGCGTGTCACCACCCACATCACCCAGCAAGAAAAAAACCAACAAGATGACAACAAACCAGCAACAAGGAAAACAACCCCTACATGATAGATAAAGAGGTCTGAAAATTCACCCACATCACATCAACACAGAGGAACCACCAAGATCAACTCCCATCTCAAGTGAGCAAGGCGCCTACTATATCGAGTAATCAACTATCTCTGGGATGGCTAGATTTACGTGCATGGTACCAGTGGACTACTCTTTTGAGTAGATCTTATTATTTGTGTTCTTCTTACATTTTGGGGACAAAACATGTTTAAGGGGGGTGGAATGTAGTATACCTAGGGGGGATATTATGGGGTAAAAAGAGAGATACCCAAGGGAATAATGTAATAATGTGATGGGCCATAGTTAATAAATAAAGTGGTTAACTTGAATCATGTAAGGGACCACAAGTAGTTAGCAATAATGTGATAAGCCCATTGTATTATATATATGGTATTAAGAGACCCATGGTAATTACCTATGGAATTGTATGTATGAATCCTATATAGAGGCTGGAGACTCTCCATTGAAAGAAGTCAAGGATTATTGTATTGGAAAGCATATGGCTTGTGGAGTATTCTCCTTCCTTAAGGAGTGATTGTATGGTGTTAAACTACCTCAAGGACTTGATCAATAAAGAAGCATTTTCATGTTATATTATTGGATCCATCTTATTATTTCTAGCCATATTTATATTTTCATATATTTAAAGGTCAGATATATTAGAAGTGGAATCAGAGCACTTTCTTAAGCAAAGCGGAGAGATTTTTTCTTTTTTAGGAATTTTTGGGGTGGTGAGTTTGCAAATCAAATCTAAAACTTCTGGTAAAAAAATTGCAAATCTCTATTCTTTGTGAAAAAGTACCCAAATTCAAAAAAAGATTGGCTGAGCCGGATTCTGGATGAGGGAGATATCGCTAATTTAAAAATCAACTATGTTGCAGAAATTTTCCCGACAACAATTTATGGACGGTGGATATCTAGTCAATTTTCACAGATTTTGTGGGGAATTTTGAGAAAATAATTTCATATCTGAGATCCTCTTAAAAAATTACCCAAGTTGACAAAAGAATCGGTCGAATCGGATTCCGGATGAGGGAAATATCACTAATTTAAAATAAGATCTTTTTCAGAATTTTTTTACAGCGAGATAGTTGCAGAGCGAATCTGAATTTCCAAAGTTCCTGGATAGAGATTTCTATCACATGGGAAGATGCAAAATGGTCATTCCATTTCCTAAAACAGGTTATAGTTAAGATTTTGGTCCATATTGATCAAGTTGTGTCCATTTTAAATTTTCTCCAAAGTAAGTGATTTTTTCAAAACCCTCTTCATGGCTTTTAGCAAGGATTTTTTTTTTTTTTTTTACAGGGAAAGATAATAGTCCTACTATTGAAAAATTTATAAAATATATTAGGAAAACCTCTCCAAAACATTTGAAATATTTAGTATGGCTTCGTGTGAAAGATGAGGTTTTCATATGGTGGAGCTCACTTGACAGCAAGAAGTTGTCCAAACTTTCAGATGAAGAATTTGAAAAACTCCTTTTGGACAAATGGTCTCATGCTACACAATAGAAGAACGAAACATGAAAATGGTTATTTTCTAATAATATCTCCTTATTACATGTTCATGGCTGTATTCAGAGAGAGAAGATAATTGTGTCTATCAATCCTAATAGCAAGCATAATTTTATTAATGTTCATTTGGCTAAAATATTGCAAGTCCCAACCAAACAAATGGAGCACACATAGGTCAATAATGAGCAGGTGCAAGTTTATAAAGATTTGAAAAATTCTATGGCTAAGTATGTATTGCATTCTGATTTTTATGCTTTAGATATAACTAATGTGGATATTGTTTTGGGATACCCTTTGATGGAATTTGTTGGTACTATCAATATTAATGTGCAGAAGAAATTCCAAAAGCTCTGGTGTAAAAAGAAGAAAATTAAATTACAGAATATTTCCATAAATAAACAAGTAGAGTCCAAGGAGGCTAAACCAGAAAATGTTGCAGGTATTGATACATCAGATGAGGAGTCTGTGATTGAAGTAATACTGGAAGATAAGCAACAATTGTAGGCACCACAACATGTACTAGATACCAACTAGGCTCCATTAGGTAGTGAATTAAAGAAAAATACACCATCAGTTAAAACTTCAGCATATCACCACCCACATCACCTAGCAAGAAAACAACCAACAAGATGGCAACAAATTAGCAATAAGGACAACAACCCCCACATGATAGATAGAGAGGTGCAAAGATCCAACCACAACACATCAACACAGAGGAACCAATAGGATCAATTCCCATCTCAAGCGAGCGAGGCACCGGCTAGATCTAGTAATCACCTATCTCTGGGATGGCTAGATGCACATCCATGGTACCAGTGGACTACTCTTTTGAGCACATATTATTATTTATGCTCTTCTTATGTTTTGAGGTGGAATTTAGTATACTAGGGGGGATATTATGGGGTATAGAGGGAGGTACCCAAGGGAATAATGTAATAATGTGATGGGCCATAGTTAATAAATAAAGTGGTTAACCCGCATCATGTAAGGGACCACAAGTAGTTAGAAATAATGTGATAAGCCCATTGTATTATATATATGGTATTGCGAGACCCATGGTATTGTATGTATGAAGCCTATATAGAGGCTAGAGACTCTCCATTGAAAGAGGTAAAGTATTATTGTATTGGCAAGCATATGGCTTGTGGAATGTTCTCCTTCCTTAAGGAGTGATTGTATGGTGTTAACCTACCTCAAAGGCTTGATCAATAAAGAAGTACTTTCATGTTATATTATTGGATCGATCTTGTTATTTCTGGGCATATTTTTATTTTTATATAGTTGCAGGTCAGATCTATTATACTCAGTCTGACTGACTCACGGTGTAGGCAACAAGCGCGACACTTGCAATCAATCATTGAATGACCACGATGACACTGGAACGACATTGCATAAAACTTCATGTGTGAGTGTGCTAGGTGCTTACATAGTGAATACAACTTTTACACATGAAGATAGAACTTGTGACCAAGATGCTTAAAGATGTCTGAGGAACGGTCAAGTGAGCAAGGTGCAAAGAATCAACAGGAGCTCACAGGATGAGCTCGAGCATTCGCAAACATCAAGGAAAAACCCAAGGAAGGCTCTGAAAATGGATGTAGTCAAAAATTTAGAGGATGGAGGTGGTGTTGGAAGACAATGAGCTTAAGGAATTCATAGACAAATATATTCCTAAGCCTCTAGCAACTGATGCACAAGATCTTGCAGAGTGGAGAAAATATGTTGTAAATGCAAGAAGGATTATCCTAGAAGGAGTTGAGATCATATCGTCTCGAACCTCCATGGTAAGGAGACTCAATATGAAATGTGGATGGCCTTGATAAACATGTTTCAAAATAGAAGTGACCACATGAAGCTGCCATTGAAGGACAAGCTCAGAAAAATCAAGATGGAGAAGGGAGACACAATACCAAAGTACTTGACCAAGTTCACCCAATCTCGGGATGATCTTGGAAGTGTTATTGTTGTAGTTTTTCAAGATGATCAAGTTAGTATAGCACTTCTAGGCCTTCCTATGAGTTGGCACAGCTACCAGGATTTAGTAAATGGGAGGGAGAAGCTACCAGAGTGGGAGAGTTTGTGGTCTGACTTGGTGAAAGAAGAGATTTAGTGGAACAATATGGATGGATCCTCATCCAAGCATGATGAGGAGGAGAATTGTAGCTTAGCTAGAAAGGTAGAGAAAAGGAAAGGGGAGTAATCCCATTCCAAATCATATTCTAGTCAAGGTGGCAAGAAGGACTTTTTAAAGATCAAATTTTTTCACTTTCATGAGTTGGGACACTATGCCATGAAGTTTCCCCACAAGAAGGTTGGCAAAAATCCCTCAAGAGGAGTAGAAGGTGAATCTCTTGATTCAAAATTCGTGTTGGATTTCACCCTCATCGCTTGCATGGTGACATTGCTGATGGGTACTGTGTGGTATCTGGATAGTGGAGCCTCATTCCATATGACTGGAAACATATAACTCTTCAGTGACTTGGAGGAGAAGGACCTCCATATGCACATCAAAATGTGTTATGCAACCAGTGCACAAAATAGAAGAAAGAGATAGATCAATGACTATGAATGTACCCCTCTTCAAGGGGGTAACCTCCTTTACATTACACAAATGAAAATTTCTTAAATGATTCAAATTACCAAGACCTCTTTTCTATATATAGAAGTCTAAGGGGTCACAATATAATCAAATCCGACATAAAAATAATAATATAAGGGTGCAACAATAACAATAGTGGGTTTCTATGGGGCACAATAATAACAATGTGGGGAGAACAGGGGCACAACAATAAAAATAAGGGGCTACAATGACAATCGTAATGGGGGAATCACTAGTATTATAGGGACCTAACATGTCCCTCTCTTTCAAAAAAGCGTTGTCCTCAATGCTTGAGTACTTTTGAATGCTTTTGTATAAAATTATCATCCGCCCATGTGGAATCTTCAGTGGCTAAGTTCTTCCACTTTATGAGATACTCCGAAATTAATCGATTATGTGGCTATTGAGTTCTTGTTTCTATGATTGCTTCAGGTTCCAATATGTTTTTTTCTTCCTCGTCAAGTTCTAGGAATATTGTTTGAGTTGGGAGCTTATCACCTATAAACTTCTTTAAGCATGAAACAAGGAAGACTGGGTGCACTTGGGAAGATGTAAGAAGCTCCGATTTGTATGCCATAGTACCAATCTTTTGCAACACCTTGTATGGACCATAATACTTTGGTGATAATTTATTATACTTCTTAGCTTGCTTGAGGGACATTTACTTGTATGGTTGTATCTATAGAAATACCCAGTCACCTACAACAAAACTTATTTTATTGTGATGTTGATCTTCTTGTTGTTTCATTCTATTTTGCACCAAAGTGAGTTTATCCTTTAAGAGTTGGAGAATGTGTTGTTGATGCTCAATGTGATCTTCCACTGCTTGAACCTTATAGATTTCTCTTAAATATGTTGTGATGGATGGTGGATGATATCCATAAAGTTCCATAAATTAGGTCATTTTTGTTGCAGTATGAAAGGAAGTGTTATACCACCATTTAGCCAGAGACAACCACTTGACCCATTATGTTTGTTTATCATATGCAAAGCAGCGAAGATATCCTTCCAAACATTTGTTCACTATCTTAGTTTTCCCATCAGATTGAGGATGATAAGATGAAATATGAGCTAATTGATTACCCAAACAAGAAAATAATTCAGTCCAAAATTTTCCAATGAAAATGGGATCTCCATCACTCATAATAATCAGTGGGTTTCTGTGTAGATTTTGAATTGTTTCCATAAATGCAGTAGCAACTGTATCGGCCTTAAATGGATGAGATAATGCCCAAAATTGTGCATACTTGTAAGTCTATCAACTAACAACATGATGACACTCTTTCCTTTAGACTTGGGTAAAACTGTGATAAAATCCATTGAAACCTCCACCCAACGTTGACTTGGAATGGATAAAGGTGGCAACAAACCTAGGGTCTTAATTGTCTCAACTTTATTTTTTTGGCAAACCAAACATTCCACCATGAACATTTGAATATCAGATTTAAGGCCATCCCAAAACAATTCCTTCTTACCCTATGGTAATTTTTTAAAAATCCTGAGTGATCTCCTAAAGGAGAGGTGTGAAATTCCAAAAGAACCTTTTGTTTGAGTTGCGAATTCTTACAGAGGTATATTAAGCAATCTTTGTACCATAACGAATCATATTTCTAGCTAAATGTAACATATATACTGGAATCTTGCTGCAACTTTTGAAGGAGTGCACAAACTTCTTCATCATTCTTCCATTCATCCCTTGCTTCATTTATCCAATCTGGTTGGATGATAGAGATGGCACAAAGCAATGCTTTCACATCCTCATCATTTCTTGAGAGTGCATCTGCAACAACATTTTGCTTCCCTTTTTTGCAGATGATTTCAAAGTCATAACCCAACATCTTTGTGACCCATTTTCGTTTCTCTTCTGACGATAATTTTTGTTATAAAAAGTATTTAAGACTATCATGATCCATTTTTACCTTGAAGTGTCTTCCCATTAGGTAAGGTCGCCATTTCTTAAGTGCATGTAGTATTGCCATCATTGCCTTCTCATAAATAGATTTGTGTAAATACTTTCCTTTGATTGGACGACTTTCAAAAGGAATGGGTCTTCCTTCTTGCATTAAAATAGTGAAAATCCTCTTTCTTGAGGCATCACATTCCACAATAAAGGTTTTTGTGAAGTCTGGCATAGATAAGACCAGTACTTGGCACATTGCCTCTTTAAGATATTTAAAGGCCTTCGTTGCTTCTGGAGTCCAAGAAAATGCATCTTTCTTCAGTAATGTTGTTAGAGGTGCTTCTATTTTCCCATAATCCTTAACAAACTTGCGATAATACCCTATCAACCCGAGAAATCCTCACAAATGCTTTATGGATGTGGGGATTTTCCATTCCTTAATGGATTTAATTTTGCTAGGGTCTACCTTGACACCTTCATGAGATACAATATGACCCAAATATTCCACCTCCTATACTCCAAAGAAACATTTTAAGGTTTTTTCATATAATTATTTCTCCTCCAATGGTTTGAGCACCTTGTCAACATGTTGAACATTATCCTTCCAATACTTGTTGTAGATTAGTATATCATCAAAATATACTAACACAAATTTTCTAAGGGTTTGAAAATAGAATTCATCAAACCTTGAAATGTAGAAGGTGCATTGGTCAAGCCAAAAGGCATGACTAAAAATTCATAATGACCCTCATGAGTTCTAAATGCTATTTTCAGAATATCTTTAGTCTTCATTCTGATTTGATGATATCCTGAATGAAGACCCAACTTGGTGAAGTAAATTGATCCATGCAATTCATCCAATAATTCGTCAATGACAGGAATGGGAAACTTATCTTTAAATAGTGGCTTGTTGAGATCCCTATAATCTGGACACATGCACATGATCCATCTCTTGTGATCCATATACTGGATCAAAGAAAGACTTTGACTAGATTGAATTATACCAGCCTCTAACATTTCTGCAACCATACGTTCAATTTCACTCTTTTGGGCATAGGGATATCTGTAAGGCCTAATGTTTGGAGGAACACTTTCTGGAATCAAATGAATAGCATGATCATGATCATGAATAGTTGGGAGGCATTTGGGTATCTCAAACACCTTGGAATGATCATCCAAGACTTTTCGAAGATCTCAAGAAATAGATGATTGCAATGTGGGAACTTCTAGTGAACATAATTGTGCAATTACACCCCGTTGTTCTTTCTTTAGAAGCTTTGTCATGCCATTAGAGCTGATTATATTTCTTGATTTCCCTCCAATACACCTTAATTCAACTTCCTTTCCTTCCCAACAAAATTTCATGAAAGGTTCTTGAAAATTAAAAGCTATCATACCCAAAGATTGTAGCCATTGGACTCCTAGTACAACATCATCACCACCCATTGGAATAGAAAGCATATGACTATTCAATACATATTCTCCCATGTGTTGGGACTCACAATTGACCTATTTTTGACCTTATCTTTTGCTGTATAATTACCCTTTTTGCATTCATAAGTGAAAGCTTTTTATAATGACTTATTAACCCCAAGGTATGAAGTAACCTTCCGCACGTCTATGTTTAATTGTTTATTTCATATTCGTGAATATCTTTATACTTATCCTTGGAAATGTTGACTAAACTGTCAAATAATCATCTTAAGCTTGCAGGAGTTATAATGAACAGTTGCTGCAACACCAGAAACAGCAACTACGCAGTTGTTGCAACACCAGCAACAACAAGTACCTAAAGCAAGCTATTTTGTAACAGCCATGGACAACAGATGGCAGCTATCTAGAGAATTGTGACGTGGCATAATCAAGCGGAAGTCTAAAGAAAAAGAACACAGTCAGCATGAACAGCATGGGGAAATGGCAAAGGAATATGAAGATCCCGAGAAGACAGTCAAAATCAGTTACCCGCCATGTAACAGCTAAAGCTTAAGAAAAGGATGTATCATCATACTGTTGTAACAGCACTCTGAATTGCTTATTTTTGACAAAACAGGTTAACTGAATAGGCTGTAATATTCTATTGTAATAGATGTCTCCTCTATAAAGAGGAGACATCTACATGAAACGAGGAGGTTGGTGTTTACGATCAGTCTGTAACTGAGATTCTGAGAACATCAGCAAGGCTGAACTCTATTGTATTTGATCTTTTTGGCAGATGAATATAAGACTGTTTTGAGCACTTAATCCCATCTTCGTTTTCCTGGGGAATCTTGTGAGAAGGACTGGGCCCACCTTCTTCACAAGATTCACCCATTTACTTTCCTGTCAAGTGTGTAAGTGTGCAGCAATTTCTTTTCAGTACTCTGTGTGGATTTGATAGCATTACCTCTGGTATTCTTTGTTTTACTAGTACTCTGTTTTATTGATCTTTGAGTTTTGTTTCTCACCGGTGAATGAGAGTGCAGTGTGCATCAGTAATTCTGATTACAGGGGCAGGTGCTGAACGTCCCCAATCTGGAGGATAGGGTCTTGATCCTCTGCCAACAGAGCGTCCATTATTTTACTTTTCAGATTTGTAGATTTAATTAATTGTTTTCATTTTAACAAGTACTGTAATGACATAGCGTAAGAATTACGTATACTACAGCTTTCGATGCTTTTAGACTTTTAAGTACATACAGTACGCAATGCCTTTGAAATAAAAAGACTTTCCCTGGTCGACAATTAATGTGGTACTTGAATGTTTAATTCATAAACAATTCAACTAGCCAACATTTTGGCGCCGTTGCCGGGGAAGGAAACTAAAGAACTCTAAAAGCATTAATGGTTTCTTTGTGAAAACAATAGGTGTATGAGAGGACGCAAGAAACCTAATTTTACAGGCGGCAAAGGAGGAAGGAAGACTTTCATCGACGAAATCATCTCTAAGGCCGAAGTATCACAGAGGACGAGTTCCCGGAGACCCCAGATCCAATACTCCTCACAAACAGACCAGCAGACGGAGGAAGTGATTGGACCTGAGAGGGAGCTGGAAGCACCAGAGTACACTGAGGAACCGGAAGAGGGATCTGAAGAACCAGAAGACACAGAAGACAAGGCAAGCGATTCAGGGAAAATCCCGATGGAGGATAACAGAACAGAAGGGAGAGGGGAAAACTCGCTCTCTACCCTGGAATTCCCTTTTGGGGAACTCCCGAGAGGAACAACCCCTATGAAAAATATTCCACTCTCGGCGTTACCCAATTTCCATGGGTTTTCCTCCGAGGATCCAGACGAATTCCTCTTCGAATTCGACATACTGTGCAGAAGCTATGATTACATAAGTCCTAATCAGAAGCTGAAATTATTTCCAGCAACATTAAAAGGGAACGCACTGAGGTGGTTTATGAGCTTGGGAGCTCACGCAATCACCACCTGGGACCAAATGAAAGAGGAATTTCTGGCCAAGTATCAAGACTACTGTCAGACAAGAGAAAGAAAGGAAGAATTGTTTAAAATGGTCCAGAAAGAGGACGAGAATTTAGAAGATTTCGTGGAAAGATTACAGTATAATCTGCAGCGGTCTGATCATCCTAATATGAGCAAATATATTTTGAAGACCATACTGCTAAAAGGGGTAAGAGATGATTGCCTGGACATGCTGAACATGCTTGGAAAAGGGGACATTTCTAAAGAACCCTTTGAAGAAATTATTAAGCTCTGTATGCGGTGTTCAAGGGGAGCGGCAGGCAGATCGAAAGGCAGAGATAATGTGTATTCAAGGGTTCAAAAGTCAGCTAGTGGAGGAGCAACAAGAGCAGAGATAGGTAACTTATTAGAAGAATTTAAAACTGAAATTCTAAGTTCTTTTGCTTCACAGATTGACTCCCTGTAGGTCAAAAAGAAACAGGCAGAAGTAGAAGCTGCTCTGGCGATTTTTTGTTCAAAATGCAGAGAAAAACATCCACTTAGAGAATGCCCACTGGATAGGATGCCTATATGCACAATCTGCGAGAAGGATCATGAAACACAGCAATGCCCCTCTTTGCCTGGAATCAAAGCAGCACTGCAAACAACTGAAGAAGAAGCTGAAGCGGTGTATCTAATGACTCAGAGGAGGCAATGGCC
>APFE031285753.1:0-15309 GCA_000404065.3 Pinus taeda | reverse complement strand
CTCAAATGTAGGCCGTCTAATGACTTCTGGGTGATCTTGCAGGGCAAAATGGCTTTCACATGGCAAGAGAGGGATCATGATAACGCCGATATAGCTGCATTTTCTGATGCCGAATGCCGTAATGCAATGCGGGCATGCGGTTTAATGAAATTCTTCCTCACTCCGCGGTTGAGAGCTCAGCCGGATTTGCTGGAGTTACTGATCAGAGCGTGGAACCCAGTAGATGGGAAATTCACCATCCGGGGTCGATACATTGAGTTCAACTCCATAGACATTTATTTTTTGATTGGATTGTCTCGCCGAGGTGCGATGCCCATTCTGGAGGGGCAGCGTCCTAGCGGCGAGACGCTGGATCAGCTGATGGCTCGTGTTTGCCCACAGGCGGTCAAAACACGGAGCGGGAAGTGCAGCATCCCGTCAGTGGGGGTCGGTGAACATGTCGACATAGTGCTCCGCACTATACTCTTTCTGGTGACGCGGGTAGCAGGTAGCCTGGTGAACCACGAGGCCTCAAAGGCCAACCTTTTACTCGCTCTGGATTGTTTACAGCCCACGATTTTCAACTGGGCGGCAGCTGTGACTAACAACATGAAGAGACAATTGAACAACTGTCGACGTGGGGAGTCAAAACAGTTCGGTTATGGATCTCTTCTGCTTCCTCTCATGTTCGAGTGGGTGCCGGCCCTTCGGCTGCAGACCATGGTATTGGACCCGCCACGCAATGCATGGGAGACGAGGGCCACCAAGTGGTCTCGGGTCATGCCTCGCGGAGGTGGTGGCGCTCAGTGTCGTGGGGCCTTTGCTTCCGAGAGTGGCTAGAGTGCCAGGTTATCTTCGTCGAGGAGTGGCCGTATGCCGGTATCGACTTCCGTGGTGACCCAGATATGCCGCTGCCTGCGGGAGAGCAGTGGGATGATGGAGGTATAACACTTGATCTTTTTCATTTTCATTTATGTGATGTTTTTGTATTTTTCATGTACATGTCTTTAATAAATGTTTATGTTGTGCAGATGTAGGACCCGTGAGACCCCTCGGCCTAGCACTAGAGGCACGGAGGGCAGAGCAAGGCGCCGACGCCTTGGCCTTGGCTCCTGCAGGAGGGGACCAGGCAGAGACCGTGATCCACAACCTAGAGGGGTTACTAGCAGGGGTCCCAGACTATCAGGGGATCGAGGAGGTCCACTTGGCTGCATAGATCCACACAGCGGGTGTGGAACCCAGGATGCACCACCTATTGAGGCGGGTGGCACGAGCAGTGGCATGCTATAGAGAGCATAACCCACTACAGTAGACACCTAGGTTTCATTTCCGCTACTGTTTTGAGAGACATACGTCTCAGATGTACTAAGAACGTTTGGATTCATGAGACATATACACTTATTTTTTGAGCGCCTTAGTGCGCCACACGATATATATATATATATACATGGTGTTTTTATTGTATCTTATGCTTCTTATGTTTATGAATTTACATGTTTCGCAAATGTCTGTCTAATACATATTTAGCCAATGCATCAGTTACAACATTAAGTCTTCTTGGAATGTGATGATAAGTAATATAATCAAAATCTCTTTCCAATAACTTAACATGTAAATACAACCTTAATATGCGATGGTCTCTGACGGAATATTTTCCATTGAGTTGGTGAACTACAAGCTGTGAATCCAATTTTACAACCAATGAGCGGATTCCAAGGTTAATCGCCTCGGCTAGTAATTCAATTACAGCACTATATTCAGCTACATTGTTCGTTGTGCAACCTAGACATACACCTTGAATATCGACCAACTCACCATGAGGATCATAGATCACCCATGCCGCAGACGACAGATTTCGAGCACTGCGGGAAGCACCATCAGTGAAACCAACGTAAGGTGATCCAGACATCTGTTCAGAAGCAAAAGACACAATAAGCAGCAATCACGCCGGCTCACTAAGACAAAAAGCAAAACAAACACGCACACACACAAAACACACTATAAAAAGCATATGCATGTAAAAAATAAATGAGAGAGTGCCTGGACTCAGGCGTAATATTTCTTAAGATATAGCCCATTAAGGGGTCGGTCCAGGGGATTGCCTTCATAATCGATCAGCTCGTAGGCACCTTTTTGTAGAACTCTTTTTACAATGTAGGGCCCATGCCACATTGGCTCGAGTTTTCCTGCTCCTACTTATCACTAGCTTGATCATAGAGCAGCACCAAGTCACCTTCAACGAAAGAGCGAGGATTAACCGAGTTATCGAAGTGAGTTTTCACTCGCTTCTTTTGAGCTTCGAGAGCAAGGGAGGCTAGACGGCATGTCTCATCTAGTCTTTCCAGATAAAGAAGCTGCTCTTCTGCAGGAGTAGTCTCAGGAAGTAACTCGACAACTAATTTGAGTGAAGGAATCTCGCACTCAATTGGAAGGGTTGCCTCCAGCCCATACACTAGATGAAAGGCGGTGAAGCCGGTGGCATCCTTCACAGAGGTCTAGTAGGCCCACAATGCAGAAAACAACATCAAATGCCAATTAGACTTGTGCATGCCAACAGTTCTCTGAAGCATCGTGACCAAGACTTTGTTCACGGCTTCAACCTGACCGTTGGCCTGAGGATAGTATGGGTATGAACTATCATGCCTAAGTCCAAGTTGGGTTGTTAATTCGACCATCATGTGATTACAGAAATGCTTTCCGTGATCAGTGACAATGGCCTGTGGAACTCCAAACCGAGAAATAACATGGTTGAAAAGGAACTGCGCCACCGTGTGACCATCTTCGGACAATGTGGGCATCGCCTCTGCCCATTTTGTGAAGTAATCGACAGCAACGATGATGTAACCATGCCCCCCGGCGGAGCGAGGGTTACATGTCACATAATCGATGCCCCACTTAGCAAAGGGGCCGACGGTCACTACGGGGTGCAGAGGGGCAGCAGGAGCATGCGTCTTCCGCTCGTATATCTGGCATTCGTGACATGAACGGACGGAAAGAATGCAGTCTTTAAAGATGGAAGGCCAGAAGTAGCCAGCACGAAGGATCTTTTGTGCGGTAGCGTATCCAGGCATGTGACCGTGACAAGCACCAGAGTGGTAGTCATTTAGAACTCTTTCAACTTCTTCAAAGGTGAGACACCGACGAAGAATCGAGTCAACCCCAAGACGGTATAGGGTGTCCCCAATTATGCGATATGGCTGAGCTTGGTGACGGATCCGCCGACGAGCATCTTTCGAAGTCTCGGGGCGGAAGGAGGACGTCTGTAAATAGATGATTATGTCCCATACCATGGATCGAGGGTGCTGATCAGGAAAAGAGTTTCATCTGGAATCGATTCCTCTATCTGCGAGGAAGTAGCGGCGGATGGCAAGGAGCATAGCAGTTCAGCAAAAACAAGTGATTTCTTGGACTTGGCTGCGGTAAATTCCAAGTCGAACTCTTGGAGGATCACGATCCACTTTGAGTACTTGTCCCCCAGCAATTGTCGTGAAAGAATATATGTCATGGGGTTACAATCTGAAATCACTGTAGTAGTACGCAACAGAATGTAGTGGCGGAATCGTTGGACAGCGCAAACTGCGGCAAGAGCCAACTTCTCGACATATGCGTATCGAGTTTTCGTGTCTAATAAGTTGCGACTAAGATAATAGATGACATGCTCGATGCCATCGTCTATCATCTTGTGTTTCTTATAGTTCAGTGAGGGTAGTCTTTTTCACCATATTTTTCGGTTTCTTCTATTTTCTCCACATATAGAAATATGCATCGCAATATGGCTAATTATGCCTCGATAAGGACCTCTACCCCAACCTTCCTATTAGAGGTATTAGACATCCTGAAGATCCATGCTGCAATATCTTGGTGTGTTGTGCAGAGTGATTGATTTGAAAGAACTCAATGAGACAAATGAGAGGAGATATAACATGGGTAACTCGCAGGCCTCCCAGCTGAATATCTCTTGTCCATTCTAGAATGTATGACTTGGTCTTTCCACAGTTTTGAGCCACTCCATGGGGTACCTTGGACATTGCAAATTCCACTATAATTTGGTCAAAATTGTTTTCAATTTTTGTGAACGATGTCTATTTTTGTTATCTATGTTTCTTTGGTGAACTCTGCCCTGGAAGAAAGACTTAAGCTGGACATTGATCTCTCTGTTGTTGATGATTCGATCTATGCTACTTGTAACCTCTTTTGTTTTAAGTAATGAAAGTAAGGTATTTTTTCTTCTTGCAAACAAAAGGATGAAGTATAGTTGCTTTTCTCAATTTTCATTTACATAAATCTCATTTTGATTCTGTTTGAGCCATAATCATCAAATTCGTTAAGAAAAAACCTCACAATTGTTTGGCAACTTCATAGTTTCTATCTCCTTGTTGAAGGCTTGTATTTGAAAAATCATCCTTAGAGAGGGGCCTTGATATTAAACTTCCTTACAATTAACTTATGCCTGAAAAGATAGAAAGTTATACAGATAAGGTTTAGCTCAAATTATGTTGTAGTTTTCTCAACAATTTAATCTACACTTGACACTCATATTTAATCCACTTGTTTGTCTCAATTTTGAATGATGATATGCATTTTAGTTGACTAATAAGTAATGACATGAGTTGTGGAGTTAAAAACGCCTTGGGATAAACAAATTTTCTTAATTTTCAATACAAAGGAAGTTGAGGATGAGTTCCATTTTACGTTTGAGACTTTTCAGCATGCCCAGATGGTTTTAGGATTATTTCTTGTCATCCATTATGTTTGTTCCACCTTTTATTCTCTATTCATAACAAGAGAATTGTGAATCTGTTTGATTAAAGCGTTTTGAATCTGTTTGAATCAATGGATTCATGGAAAATCAAGTTTTTTAATAGTTTGTGTGGTATTCTTTCTTGTCATCCACTGTGTTTTGATTGAATTTTCTTCTCTAGTCATAGCAAGGTAGTTCTAAGTTTCTTTGATTAAAAAATGTTGAATTTGTTTGATCCAATGTAGTCATGACACATCAACAAAATTGAATTGAATTAGTCATCCACTACATTTTCCTCACAATTTCTTCTTTGGTCATAATAGGACAATTGTGAATTTGTTTGATTAAAGAATTCTTTTTTTATTCAATGGACTCATGAAGTTTATAATTAACCCAACTGCAAGGGAAGCAGAGCTATCCCCCGTAAGCATTGTCAAATGGGATTGAATGCATTTTCGACTGTAATAGTGAGGGACAAATTAGGAGGTTGAAAATGACCACCAAAATAAATGGAGTCATGATGTTTGCATTGACCTAAATTGTTTATTGTTGTTGTTCATTGTTTTATGGAGTTTTCAAATTATAAAAAGTAAGTTTTTCATGATATCATTATTCCCTCATTTGTCATTTATTTAGAAACCTGGAGAAAATGTGATGTTGTGGATAATTTGGTATGTAATGGCAGAACAAAAGCTCCATTTGCATTCTAAGCTAGGATTTCTCCATCAAATAGACTATGAATGTTGCTTCTAAAATGGCTTTTGACTACAATGTTGCAAACAATATGGAATAAACTGACCTAGATTATAAGCCAAAATCCTCATGTGACAAGAAAAAGAGGCAATCCATCCAAAATCCACATCATAATGTGGTTACAACAGAAAACATATCACACCCCTAGTCTAGATGGCCTCCAAAATCTTCAATGCGCAAACTTTTTGAATTCCTTGCTTCATAAGCATACATAGGATTGACACCTGCACTGGTAGGAATATAGCAAGTGAGTTAACCCCCATTCTAATACTAAGAAACTTGAATTTTTATGAGGTCTTTGAATAATCATGTATTATGTATAATTTGGTAATATGTGGTTGACATCATCCTTGTTTCAATAACTGTGCTTACATCATTGTCAATTGTTATTCCTCTTTCTCTTTGAAGAATTTTTTGAGCCTTTCTTGCTTCTTTTCGTACCTTTCTATTTTTTTTTATGGTCCTTTTATTGCCTTACTTTCTCTCTTTCAACCCTTTCCTCCGCTCCAAGTTGTGCTACAACAATCCTTGCTGCCTTCTTTTCCTTGACTAAATCCTTCTTTTTCCATTTTAATTCTTGAATGTCAAGTTTCTTTTTTTTAGACTCAACTAATAGGGCTATATAGTTTATGAGGCGAGCAGCTATGAACTTTGACCCAAAAAAGGACTACCTATTGTTCCATGTTTTTTTTTCATTGACATTATCTCCACTAGTAGCTTTAGTAACCAACTAAGTAACTTCTCATTCCCTGCATGATGCATGCCATTGGTTGACACTTGTCATTCAATATCTAGGACAACTAATTGAACTATATTATTCTCTTTGTATGATTCCCCATTATGTGCACTATCTTCTTCCATTGATCTATTGTCCACAAAAAAATGAACAATTTCATTGTTTAATTCAACTTGTTGTGAAGGCATGTTCATGCTCTCTTCATTTGTTCTTATGACACCATGCTTGTTTATATTCATATGGCTTCTACCAGCGATGATGGTGGCATTACTTGGCTTGGTAATGTCAATTGGTCATTGCTGCTTCCTAGTGAAATAGTAACAATATATTTTTCAACCACATTATTATTGTCAGTTTCATGATCAACAAAGTCATTAAGAATATCAGCAACTGAAGTTCCATGTGCTTCAGTTGGTAGAACAACCTCCATGTCATTGCCAACTCATTCATGATTTTATTTTGTTTCACTTACCTGTTCATCATCATCACCATATAAGTGTCCTTGACAGAGGGAAATTATATTATCAGCTGCAACTGCATCTTCATGTTCATCCACTTCTTGAATTTCAACATCTTCTTGGACATGCCCTTCTTCTTAACCATTTACATGAAATGCCTGGCTGCAACCAGTATCATGCATAAGAGCATCATAGTTCATTGGCCATATTCTAATCCTAAAGCCAACCTTGACATTTGATGGTGTGAGAGCCCTTTTAAAGACTTTACTTACAGGCTATTCTAGCTCAAACCTTTTCATCTCAAACCTTGGATTCTTTCCAACCATGTAGCTCGCTCTAACCTTAAATAATTCTTGAAAGTGCTAAACTCACTGGCACCAAGGTGTTGAAATCTGTGAGTGGTATGAGAAGGAAATGTTAACAAGTTGATGACGGAATCATTTTCCTCCTCAATTGTTTGCACAACAATGTGGCTCCCATGACCATCTAAAATCAATTGGTATATGCTCTCAAGTGAGACACCACTTGGAATAGACACAACAAAGTGACAAATTCAATTAAAAAAAAAATCGTTAGTCATCCATGCATAAGGATGTGCAACCTTGCATGCACCTGTTTCATAGTTTTGTATATAATTTTCCAATTATTTTTTACCTTTGAATAGATAAAAGCATGGGATTGAAGTGCCAATTGCATTTACACAACATATAATAGTTATCCACTCCCTACTCTTAGGCAAAATATTTGAAAAATTTTGGTTCCCTCTCTTGGAAATTACTCACATGCCACAATTCCTTCCTGCCTGTAAGCTTATTTTGTGACAGTTCCATATATGGTCTACAACATAATAATACTTATTGTATGCCCTAAAAAGAGTGTCGTAGGAATTAGACACAATTGCAAGGCATAAATTTGAAGCTTTGTCTCTATTAAGGTCCTCAGTTGTACACAATACAAGGTTTGGATGCATTTTTTTGAATCCAAACCACCATGATTTACTAGGAAACCCATCTTTGAATGGATTTGAGTTGTATCAACTCTATCACATGTCCCAATTGGGCCATCTCCTTACACCACTCAACCACCTCAGCCTCCTCCTCTTCGGTCATAACTATAAGAGACCTTGTACGTTTTGTATGAGTCATCCCATTTATCCAATAATGTATTGAGGAGGGTGAAATACCATGTTTTCTTTAGATGCACAAATTGAATACCCATTAAATTCTATGTCGCCAATTGTAGGTAACATGTCCTTTTTTTCCAATCTCTTATAACGTTGATCTTCTTAGTTGAACTTGCCCCTTGAACCATAGTTGGTGGTGGCTCTATGGTTGATGGTGGGACAACATCAGCCTCTGCCACATGGCCATCCTAAAAAAGTTTTCTGGGAGCATTGTGGACATTCACATCACATGTTCCTTCCTCATCTAATGAAGAGCATCGCAGCTAGGCACCCCTGGTCACTTGCCTACCATTTCTCCTTGTATGAGCAACATAACTAACTCTTTCCATAGATGAAACTATCTACAAATTTATTGCTTGCATTTATTTAATAATAATTGAATTTTTCTTTCCTATAGGCTATTGGTAATTATACTTTCCTACAATAAATTAAGAATTAAAAAAAAAAATAGAAACAACTTAACAATTCTTCATACATATGCCTTTTTGACAGTATCCTTGAAAAATCAAATATACAAAAGGAATTTGTTGTATGTATTCAACTATATCAGTAATTATTTTTTTGATAGCTTGTTTTTCCACTTATAATACCATGCTTATATTTGCACTTGGAAAATTACTACCAGTTTGTTGAAATTCACCTATAATTGGCTATATGTCTTCAATTATATGAATAAGTTATGGATTGAATATTTTATGCATTATAATAAAATGATGTAGACATTGGAGGAATTTCAAATAAACCTAGCAACACTTGGTTCATTTTCTAGTTAATATGTTGATCTAGTCTAGTTATTTTTTATAAATTATTTTATGACTTAAATTGTTCAACCTCATGTCCATGAACACTGATTTTACCAACATAAAAATCAATCAATCAATTTCTTTTTAATGGTTAGCGATTCTCATATTGTGGGAATGGTACTTATTTTGCGAATAGTGTTATTCCTATAGATAACAATCTCTAGGCATGAAGGAAGTTGTAGGTTTGCCTTGCTAAAGGAATTTGCAGTAGTTCAATAGAAGCTCTAATCATGAAGGTATCTCTAGGCTTGCCTTAGTAAAGGTTTTATTGAGATGCTAATTTCCTTTAAAAATGTTGAGCCCCATGTCCATGAGCACTAACTTTGCAAACACAAAACTCTGTTAATTTATTTCTAATGGTTAGTGATTCTCCTATTGTGGGAATGGTTATGTTTCATGCTATAGAAAATATTCATGTTTAAAAAAACAACATAAATCGATGTTGGGTTGGGAATTAAACTGATGTGTTCCTAAAATTGAAACCTTGTTGGGCCCACAATTTTCTACATGCCTCTTAGCCTATAATTATCAACTCAAAACCTAGATAGTGGTAGAATTGGAAAGTTCATCTAGAGGTGGTAGAGGAGGATTTCCAAGGTTAGCAACTCTCTCATAGAAAATTTTGTAGGTTCTTAGATGGAGCCTCAAAAGGAAAAACAAGCCAATGGTAGGTGTAGGAGGATCATTTTCAAAAGGTTTGTTTTGAATGGGAACCAGATAAGGCAACCAATAATCAAGAAAAGGCACTTATTTTATATCAAGGGATCCTTCTCCCCAGTTTCTTAATAAATTTTGTTAATTCCTAATCAATGTTACAAATGCCATCATATGGCCAAGCCAAGTGGCCCATTGAATTTAAGAAAAGGATATTCAAATGGAACAGTTGTAGGTATGTGGATCACTTCTAATGGTGATCATTTTGTAACTTTCCTTGTGTCTGTATGAATTGCAGGGGTCGATGGTCTGTGCAGATGATCGTTTCCTTCCTCGAAATGTAATGCTTCCATTGTCAGCAGGCCTGAACAATGGAATAAATCTCTTTATCATAAGTGGGATGCTTCCAGATTGTATCTGAAAGTGTTTCACTGTGATATACCACTGGATGCCCCTGTTGAGTAAGGACTACCCCAATAGCATAGTCATAAGCATCTATCTCGATCCCAAATGGTTTTTGCAAGTCTGGTAATGTGAGAACTAGTGCAGAGCAGAGGTGATGTTTCAACTCTATAAATGCCTTTTGTTGAGATTCAGACCAAAATAATTTTTCTTTTGATCCTCCCTTGGTGAATTGACTCAAGGGCCAAGTGATATGAGAGAATCCTAATATGAACCTGTGGTAGAAATTGGCACGAACTAAAAATCTAGGGAGCTCTGTCAAAGTGGTTGGAGCTGGTCAATTCCAAATGACTTGGATCTTGGCTGGATCCACATGCACCCCCTCTTCATCAATAATGTATCCCAGATACTAAACCTGGGTCATTTGGAAAGTGCATTTCTCCAAATTGGCACATATCTTCTGTTGTCGTACTCTTTGGAGAACCTTTCAGATGTGGTGGAGGTGCTCTTCCCAAATCTAGCTAAATATGAGGATGTCATCCAAGTATACCACGACAAATCAATTGGTGAATGGCTGCAAGATGTCATCCATCAGCCTCATGAAGGTTGCAGGAGCATTCGTCAACCCTAAAGGCATAACCAACCATTTGAAAAGGCCCTCCTTGTCTTTGAAGGCAGTCTTCCACACATCGAAGGGTTTGATTGGTACTTGGTGATATCCTAATTTCAAGTTGATCTTGCTGAAATATTTTGCCCCCTTTACTTGGTCCATAAGGTCATCAATCTATGGGATCGGGTACCTAATCCTAACAATGATCTTGTTCAATGCCTGAAGTCAATACAATGATCTTGTTCAGTGACCTTGGATCCATTTTGTAGGATTTTTAATCATTAGAATAACAATTTTAGAATTCCTGTCAATGATCAATTTTTGATAGTTAAAGTGCTTGCCTATTATTATACCTTGCTCCAGGGATGAGAGTCACCCCATTATTAATTTCATATCCTATATTTCCCACATAAATATAAGTAGTTTGTCCATGATATCTCTAAATACCCCTCCAAAACTAACAAGGCTAGGATTACCCCTAGAGGCTTTATCAAAGTTTGGTTCTAAGAAGCCAATAGAGGTGGTTTCCAGTTATCAGGACTTAAGGGAATAGGTTGGGGTTGTGGAGCATAAAATATTATGAAGGACTGGTTGAGCCCAAAAAGTGTGAGAATGCAAGATTCCTTGGAACTGCATCCCTAATCTTGTGTAAACCAAAGGGTTGTGAGGATTGTTTCTCTTACCCTTCTTAATATTTAATGACTAATATTTGAATATTATTATGTTCCTTTCCTTCCATATTTCCCACATTATAAATCCTGGAAAACAATTTCATGTTATATTCACTATAACACTTGTAAAAGGTCAAAAGTTACATTCTTAAAGTGTAACATGGATATTGGATCCATTCCAATTTGATCATCTAAAAATTATGGCCAAATGATTCCATGTTTTTGATGCAAGGTTATAGTTATTAAGTAGATGCTCAGTTGTTTCTATGTTTTTCCAGCATAAGCTAGAGTCTACCTAGACCTTGAAAACCCCTTTTTTGGAGATTATCCCAAGTTGATATCTTGTTTTGCATGAGAATCTAAAGAAAATGGATCACCTTGGGCCAAAGTTTAGATTCCCATAGCTTTTTCCATTTACTTTTGTTGGGGTGTCCTTTTGTGCCAATTAATAATAAGTAAGCCTCCTTTAAGCTAAAAAATCCTTTCGGCCAAGGTCCTTAGTAGAGGATATCTTTCCAAGATTATATTTTAATTCTTCTAATTTCTAGTTCGTTTGTGATGGTTCCCTGTGTTTCAAATCTTATCTTCATTGGTTAATGTGTGCACTTCTCCCACCACCTCCATTGCTGTTGAGATTCAGGTTGTACCCAATACTATTATACTACTACTCTACCTTGCAATATCAAACAAGTTTTTAGCTCATTCAACTCTCCTTTTTCCAAACTAGTCCATTGCTTGTAGGAATCCTACCAAAAGAGGGCTAAATTTATGTGCCTAATTTCCCAAAACATGTGAGCTTGAATCAAGTGTTTATTCTTCCAAGCTGAATTCTAAAGATGAGAAAATTCGATTCCACCGCCCATCCAAATCAACAAATTATTGTTTGTTCATGGCATCCATTTTTCCTTCTATACTTTACTCCATAAAGCTTCCTGGTTTTGAAGACACCAACACCAAGTTTTGGCTCCTAGTGATTCAGTGAGAATTTTAGGGTCTCTTAATCATAGGCCCCTTAGGTGGTTACGATAGTATAATTTTCCCAGGTGACAAGGGCCCACTCTTTTTTACTCTCTAGCTCCCCCCAAAGGAGGGATCTCTGTATGTTTCTTATTTTTTCAGGAATGGCTTTAGGGGTTGCCGAGGATGAGAATAGGTACATAAGGATGGCTTGCAAATGTAATTTAATAAAGGTAAGTCTAATATAAAGGTTGAGTGTCCTAAAGGTCCAACAATATATTTTTTCTCTATACTTTGCACGAGATTTTCCCAAACATTTGTTCTTAGAGATTTCTTACAAGTGATGCTCCAATAGATTTAGATAAAAGGGAGATTTTTTATATACCCCTTCATCTTGAGATGTTTAAATGGTGATAGGGGTATTGAAGAAAAATATGTTAGGCTCAAACATTTTAGGAAACCAAAAACCAATATGTACGAATATTTTAGGGTTCTCTCACCTCTGAGTAGGGTACAAGCATCATAAGTAGTCATTTTGTAGCTGAAATGTTGAGGTATAAGCATGGTCAAGTGGGAAATAGTGACCCCCCAAGTAAACCTTCCCGAGATCAAGTATCATGAACAACACCTAGAAACATTGAGTTAAGCTCTTTATAGGGATTCTTTCACATTTGAGTCGATTAACACATTTTACTTAGGCATAATTGATGGGTCTCAAGTCTATCGTTGTAGTTAAGGGAATGAAATAAGAACATCTAGCCTTAAATATTTATTAGCAACCTCAACCATGATGGGCAAGTCCTTGAACCACCACATTAGAGCTTTGCTAGATACCATTTTCTTCCAAGGGTCTAATGGACACCATGATTAGGTTAATTGCACACCAAAAATGGGTCTATAGTCCTAACCAAGGTTATGAGTAAAAAATAACAAGCTTATGCCCAAAATGATACTTTCTAGTCTCAATCACATGGAAAACACCTCTAATTGATAACCATAAGTCTAAAATATGAGTGCTTTACCATTGGATATTATGATGCTTTTAGTAACCATGATGGGTCTTTATAACTTATGAATGGTTAGGAAATCATAAAAAGGGACTTAGGAATTTATCCAAGCTTCCAAGGCTTAAGCATGATGAAAGATAAATTGAAACACCACATATAAACTTTCTATGAGATCTTTAGCCTTTAAGTGGAAAGTGGCTACAATTAATTGGTTTTGGATAGTAGTGAGGGGTCTAAGGGCCTAAGCCATGGTTGAAGAGGAAAATAAGAGCCTTACACAAGAAAATGAACAGTGTAGGCTTTAGGCACTATGATCATGGTGGCCAACGATGACACATGCATTCTCTCTGGTGTCCTTGACCTCATATGGTCTTAGGTACTATTTGGTAAGTTCTGTATAAAGGGCATATGCCTAAGGGTCTTCACTATGCATGGTTATTAATTTATGTAATAGGAATATATATTAAAAAATAATTAGTGCATATACATGTTTTTTCTACATGTTTAATGCATTGGATTCTTTCGTTTTAGCTTACGATTGAAAAACCTATTGGATCAACCTATGTAAATAAACACACATCCATTTTTCCAATTCGTTATTCTTATTTTTATTTTCAATAACATATTAAATATTATCCAAATGTTTGCTAAGTAAATCACACAAGGCTTATAAGTCTTTAAACAAATATAATGGAGATCATATTTTCCTCCTTGATGATATTTATCCCCACTGTCTCTATTATTCTTCCTTCCATGTCTTATTCTACCAACTCTTCCTCTAGAAAAATCTTGTGACTAATTCCTCTCTTTTTGTGCAAGGCACGCAAATTCTTCATGGGATTCATAAGCTATATTCCTCTTCCCAAAAGCTTTTTCCCTTCTTGCAAATGCCTCCACAAGAGTGTCAAAAGTATCATCCTTGAGTTGAGAACTAACTTGTAAGGATTGAATATAGTGATGATATGTAGGATAGAGGGCCTTGACAAAGGCTATCATAGGGATGTCCATTTTAATTCCAATGGCTTCCACATCATGCATCATAGGTCTAATTTATGAACTACTTCCAATTATGAGAGTGAGTCGAATAAATATTTTGACTTCTTTAATGCATCATAAGAATTTGTAATTGGAATAATGTGATGACTCACCTCTTCCAGTTTGTTTGAAACGAAATCAATTTCTATATGTTTGGAAGAGATCGATAAAAGTAAAATGACAAATTAGTCCACAAAGCCATAAGAAAGACATCCAAAAACCCGTCTGAATCTAATGAGAAGAAAGTCTAATTCCTACACCATATTTCTAAAATTGAAAGCACATAGGGACTCGATGACATAGTTTCTTGAGTCATTATAACAACCAGGATGTGGGCTCGAATGAGCCACTTTAGAGTCATTTTTTTTTTTGGGTTTGGCCCTAAATCCCCTAATATTCAGAGATAAGACCTTCATTTTCCTTCATGGGAGGGGCCTTTTATCTAAGAAACTTGGATCTTATGGTATTTTTTCCACTTAGAATTTCTTCCCTAACCTTAGATTGGGCCTTAGAAAGCAAGGATTTGTGACTGTCATCACTGACAAAAGGAGCATCCATGGCTAGACCACTAGATGCTGAAACATATTCACGCGTCAAGGAAGATGAATAGAGAGCATTTCACTTAACATGGAGGTCAATAGAAACATGGAGCTCGTATGAGGAACGGATGACCTTATAATCTGTAGAAGGAGGTTTCCCAGAAGAGTTGGATGAAGAGTTGGAACCATAAGGAAAAATCAGATTTGGAAAGACATCATTCTCCTTGACATGAGGAAACATTTTATAGAGGGAGAGACCTTGCATAGAAAGCACTGGAGACGTTGTTATCAGGGACATAACTTTGGAAAATTTCCCAAGTATATTACCATCATGAAGAATTTTATAATTATTTTTTATAGGAAAAAATGAGGGGGCCTGAAACCACTTACCTGAGGGAGGATGATTACCGTCAATGTCTTCGAGTTTGGAATCTAGAGGATCCTTCTCCCTCTGTCCTAAGGCCTTAATTTACATGTTAAAAAGTTCCCTAATATAAACTTTTTTAGATGATTAGAATTTTTCTTTCGTGTGCAATTAGAGATGAGGTGACCTACCTCATGGAAAGGAAAACAATGAAAGAAAAACTTCCAATAATCAATATTTTGATTCCATGAAACCTTATTGAATACCATTTCAATATCCTCTAGGAAACCTTCATTGGGGTTGATCTCCACTTACTTCCATGCCACTCATCCATATTTCCTTGAAAGGAAAGCTTCCTCCCAACAAACAAATTGGCCAATATGATTTCCTATTTTTTCCAACACTGATTTGTTCTAG
>APFE031285752.1:0-15757 GCA_000404065.3 Pinus taeda | reverse complement strand
TCATCCCCAACAAGCCTTCCTTCTGGGAGTTCTGTCATTTTTTTCATTCCTCCTTTAGTGGTCTTTGATTGTAAACTCCTTTTCTTCTATCTTTGTGCAACACCCAAAACACATAGTTTTCTTTTTTGCATGTATCTGTGGAACTTGTAGTTGGCCAAGGTCCTCAATTTTTGAACTTGGCTTTGATACCACTTGTCATGTATCCTTATCAACAAGACATTTTTTTTCTTAGAAGAAAAAAATATAAGTAATCTACAGAGAAGGATAATCATAACACCAATTAATTTTAAGCTTGATAACATACAAATCGTTGCATCTTCCTAACGACGACCCCTTAATAGTATTATCATCTTCCTTTCCATATTTTGAATGCATTAGTGTACTAGAAATCACCTCAAGCTATGCTTAGATCAACTCGAAATATGGTGATTTCATGTTATATCTGTTGGTATATGGTTGTTGTATTATTGTACCTACAAAGTTCAATCCATCACCTTTCTTATACATTTTATTGAAGTCATGGTGTATGCTTTTCTATGGAAGTAGAACACTTTGTGACCCCTATTTTGTTTTTGGTGACTAGATGTCTTATGGTTCTTTTGTCTCAGGTTCAAACCCCATTACCCTTTTGTTAACTCTTCCCATCAATCATTTGCAAAGAAAATTTCATCCGATATCTTACATGTTTTCTCCTAAGTTTATATTGTTGGTTTATATGTCTTGTTAACCAAGGTTAAGTTTTGTTTGGAAACCTCTGGAAGTGTGATCTCCGAGATAGTGGATGGTAGCTGATGCAATGTTTATTCCACCATTTATTTCTCCATTACATCCCTACACTTGGTCACAGTTGGATCCAAAGGCTATCACATCTCTAACTCAACCCCAAGTCGACTTCCCCTCTTAGGCACTCCTCAGCTATGGTAATTTTTTCTTTGAATACACTATGGTCTTAGCTCTGATATGCTAAACAATTTAGCCTTCCAGCATGAGCACCACATCCAAGTATTGGTTGATTTTCTCTTCACGTGGAATGGTACAAGCATTTCTACTAGCCGATAGGTAAGAGAGATGGCATTGCATGAGGGTTTGAGCTTTGGAACTTTTTTTTTGCCACTTGCAATCATCTTACTTCAAAGGTTTCTTGGGAACTACTAGAGTTTTATTCTTATTCGTCGTTACATGTGAGGGGTCTTCCTGCAACAGCTAGTGCTCCGCGAGGAAATATTCAATGGTGAGGGTTTTCTTTTGAAATAATCCTTTTACAATGCTAGAGAGCTTAACAAATTTTTGCTGAGTATTATTAATAGGTGTTTCTTATTTTTTTTCTAAATTCTCATTCTTAGGTTTGTTGGGTGTGGATCATGATTATCTTATTTGTTTAGAGGTATCTCCACATTGGACCTCAGTTCATAATTTGGCGGCAACGCCGCCCGTAAAATATACGCTGCAAGGGGGGTCTAGGGGGGGCAGCTGTGACCTTTGGGAGCCACCCCCTAGCGGGGGGATCGGGGGTAGCGCCCCCGAAGCTAAAAATAGATGTACAATTTCCTCGTAAAATGTTGTAATTTCATAATCAATCTGGGCCATTCATTAGGTGGAGATCTGACGGTAGAAGTTATGTTTAATTTAGGGTTTTTTTTCCCTAGAAGGCAACCCCTCACTATATATGAGGGAATTTTATTGTGCCTATGTAGATCTATATTCTGAGCGAGAAGAAAATGGACATTGAGCGAGAGAGAAGAGGGAATTACAACATATCTGTTGTAGGTTGTATCTCTTCAGTTTGCTGGATAATATAAAAGGAAGGACTGGTTGTTTCTCCGTGGACATAGCCAAATTGGGTGAACCACGTATATCTGTGTCTCTCTTGTTTTATGTGTTTTTTGTGTTTGTATTTCTACAATATATTTTATGTGTTCCATTGCTCTGTAGTATATAATTTCTAACAAGGTTCTTTGTTCTCATGGAAGCTAGAGAAGAATGGGTTCAAGGCGCCTACTAAGAGTACATAGTCTTTCCATGAGCACTTAATGATGTTCGACCAGTTCCATTTTCTTTATTTACTCAGGGTGTCTAAAATTTCCAGTTATAAATTGTTTTTCTCTTCCTTTGCTTGGTTTTGTAGGTGTCACTTGGGTTGCATGGGTAACCACTAGTTCATGTAATCTTCCTCGGTTCTTGTTTAATTTTTGTGGAGTCTAGTCCCTCCATCATTATGTCTCTTACGTTCAGTAGCTAGGGAGTTGCTCGTTCTAAGGATTTCTTCTCTTCTGTGAACGTTTCTCCTTACTGACATTCAGATGTTTAATCCAGAGAAGGATATTTCCTCTTTACATGTATCTTGTTTAAGGGTTAAGATTTGGGTTATAATTCTAGGGCTTCTAAGCCCACTCTATAGACAATTACGTTGTATAAAAAAGAACTTTGAACGAACCATTTTCCCTTCGCAATATAAAAATTAAATTTTATTTTGTTGTCATGGCTTGCACTGTCAAGTTTTTGGTTTAATTTTACTGCATGTAGATTTCTCTTCATATTCCTAAGTTAATGATAACGTTGATTATTATTTATAAAACTCTGCAGTGTTTCTATTTGATTATTACTAGATTATTAATTTACTATTTTTTGGGTCAATGACCACTGTGAGAGGCTACAAAGGCTAGTTCCTCTTAGATCTTATTGCAAGAATCATGTATGTAAGTTTTTATTATATTTGAATGGCCATACTCATAACGTTCTCTAGGGTTTTGGAGTAAAAGGGGAAAACCCCTTACTACAGACTTTAGTGTTTCCAAACTCATAGGGACTGGGCTAGGTAGGATGGACTTTGCAACATGTTTTCCTCGGCTCTAACCTGTGGCAGAGTAATCACATTTGTTGTGTTCCTCTCTACAAAAATTTCATGTGCAGGTTGACTCGTCCTTTGATCTGCCCATAACCATTTAATTCGATTCGAGACAGTGATTTTCTTCCCACCCATTCTTTTCTTTGCTTTGATTCCTAGAAGGAAAGAAATGGAGAAAGATTTTGTTCAGGGTTTTTATGTAAAATTTCCTTATTTGTTTTTGTTAAAGAACCCAGATCGTTAAACCATCGATTTCTAAGGAGAGAGAAAATAAAATTACATTTTTAGTTTAATAATCTCTTTTCAAAACATACAGTACCTTTCCTCTATCCTCATGAGACTTCCACAACCTGTACCTATACTTGGTCACAGTTGGATCCAACGACTAGCACATCTTTAACTCCACTCCAAGATGACTTCCCCTCTCAGATGCTCCTTAGCTATGGTAATTTTGTGTTCGAATGCAATATGGTCTTCGCTCTGGCACGCTGAAAAAATTATCCTTCAAGCACGAGCACCACATCCAAGTATTGGATGGGTTTTCTCTTCAAGTGGAACAATATAGTCATTTCCAACTATTTGACAAGTAAGAGAGATGCCATTACCTATGGGTTCAAGTTTTGGAAATTTTTTTCCCTACTTGCAATCATCTTACTTCAAAGGTTGCTCAGGCATTGCTACAATTTTATTCTTGTTTGTTGTTACCTGTGAAGGGTCTTCTTGCAACAACTGGTGCTCCGAGTAGAAATATTCAATGTTGAGGGTTTTCTTTTGACATAATCCTTTTACAATGCTAGAGAGTTGTGCTTAGAATTATTAATATGTGTTTTTATTTATTTTTATAAATTCTCATTTCCAGGTTCTTTGTTCTCATGGTAGTTGTAGAAGAATGGGGTCAAGGTTCTTACTAAGAGTAAGTAATCTTTCCATGAGCACTTAATGATGTTCGATTGCTTTCATTTTCATTGTGTACTCAGGGTCTTTAAAATTTCCAAATATTAATTTTTCCGCTCTTCCTTTGCTTGGTTTTGTAGGTGTCACCTGTGTTGAAGAGGTAAACATTGGTTAGCGTAATATGCCTCGGTTCTTAGTTACTTTTCATGTAGTCTCGTCCCTCCGTCACTATGTCTCTTACATTTTTCACTCTTTTATGTTCCATTTTTCTCTTACAGATTCAACCAACCAAAATTCTAGAAGCGATTTATATATTTTATTTTAACGAACAGTAATGAGTTCAATGGCTAGGCAGCTACTCATTCCGAGGATTTCTTCTCCTCCGTGAATGTTTTTCCTTACTGACATTTAGATGTTTAATCCAGAGAGAGATATTTCCTCTGTACATGTATTTTATTTAAGTGTTAAGATTTGGGTTATAATTCTAGGGCTTTTGAGCCCGCTCTATAAAAGAGAACTCTAAACGAACTATTTTTCCTTTGCAATATAAAAATTATATTTTATTTTGTTGTCATGTCTTTCACAATCAAATTTTTACTTTAATTTTACTACATGTAGAGTTTGATTCATATTCCTAGTTTAATCATAATGTTGATTATTATTTTAAAAACTTTGCAGTGTTTCTATTCGTTTATTACTAGCTTATTAATTTAGTATCTTTTGAGCCAATGACCGTTGTGAGAAGCTGCAGAGGCCAATTCCTCTTGGTGCTTATTGCAAGAATCATGTATGTAAGTTTTTATTATATTCGAAGACCCATTTTCGAAATCTCCTCTAGGGTTATGGAGGAAACAGGGGAAATCCCTTACTGCGGAGTTTAGTGTTGCCAATCTCATAGGTACTGGGCTAGGTAGAACAGGATCTGCAACCTATTTTCCTCGACTCTAACCCGCCATAGGGTAATCACATTTGCAGTGTTTCTCTCTTCAGAAATTTTATGTGTGGGTCGGCTCATCCTTTGATCTACCCATAACAATTTAATCTGGTTCGAGACAATTATTTTCTTTCCACCTATTCTTTTCCTTGATTTGACCCTTGGAAAGAAATATCTAGAGAAATATTGTGTTCAAGGATTTTTTGTAAAATTCCCTTCCTTTTTTTTGTTAAAAAACACATATCGGTAAACCCCTGATTTCTAAGGAGAGAGAAAGATAATTACATTTTAGTTCACTAATCTCTTTTCAAAAGATACAATACCTTTCCTCTATCCTTGTGAGTCTTCCACAACCTGCACTTTAGGTTACAACAACTGTTACCATACCCAATTCCCTATATTCCTATTCTTATTTAACCTCTACACACAACCATAACATAACATTCATTAGTTAACATTCTTACACCAGTTTTCTAAACTAATTACTTATCTAACTGTAAGATCAAGAAAATATCTGAAGGCCCTCTCAGGCCTCCCAACCATTAGGTAGCAAGGCTAGCTACCCCTGAACTTTAGTCTCCTTTATCCAATTAGGTATCATGATGGATATTCCAGACAAGAATTTCCAGTTGATTTGAGCAGAAAATGCCCTGCCTACACGAGGCTTTACCAGTCTTATCTCCCCTAGAACCAGGTTATTGTTCTCTTTTTCTCCCACAACAACCCTTTTCTCTTTTTGTCTTCTTGGTTAATTTTCTTTCTCTACCACAATTAACTTTTTTTGTTTCCTTTCATTTATCTCCAACTAGTTTTTTCTAGTTATTTTTCCTTTCATAGGAATAAATGTTCTTGCCCTTAACTGTTTTTCCTTCATGGCTCCTAGGGACTCCACTCTCCCCAAGTGGCCTTGATTTGTTTCTTTTCCTATTTTTCTTAATTATGATTCTTTTTCTGAAATCATCATCATTATTATTATTTTTCTTAAAAGAAGACAACAAGAAACAGGAAGATACGACATGTTTTGTTTTTATTTTTTAATTGTTGCTCTAATTGTGCTCACACATGGTTCCTTAAAGTTTATACTTAAGCGCAACATTAACAACCTTTAGTGTAACTAACATGATCCATTAGTTTATATTTAACAACAAAAAGAAAATATTAACTACTTAAATTCAACCAACAGGATCCTTTGAGTTTATATTTAACCAAGCACAAATGAAATGAAGTAGAATAAATAACCCCAGTGACTAGTGATATCACATTCCTTCCCCCCTAAGAGGGACACCGTCCTTAGTGTGGCCATGTTCTATTCTTCTTTGGAATAGTGTTGGAAAATCTTCCTTCATTTCCTCCTCTAATTCTCAGGTAACCTCTTCTTTCCCAAAGTGGTTCCATTGTACCTTCACCTGGGAGATAGTATTCTTGTGAAACGTTATCTCTCCTTTGTCCATAATTCATACTGGTTCAACCAGGAACTCTCCTTCAGGTTCGACCTATATCACATCCTAATGTAATACATGATTAGGTTTAGGTACATATTTTTTTAATTTTGAAAAATGAAACACATTATGTGCCCTAAAATGAATAGGTAAAGCTAACTAGTATGCAAATGGGCCAACTCTTGCCAATATTTCAAAAGTTCCACGGTATTGTGCAACTAATTTTTGGCAAGTTCCCAATTTCAAAGAAATTCTATTTGGTTGACCTTTTAGATTCACCTGATCTCCCACTTGGAATTCCTTGGGAGTTCTTTCTCTATCAGCATAACTTTTCTGTTGGTGTTGTGCCTGTTTCAAATTGTTTCTAATTCTCTTAAGCATCTACTCCATTTCTTAGAGCATGTCCGGTCCTAATAACAATCAATCTTCCACCTTATTCTAATTCAGAGGTACTTGGCATTTTATCCATACAAGGCTTTGAAGGGGCTCATTTTCAAGGAAGTCTAGTACCCATTGTTATAAGAAAATTCCACTAGGTGGAGGTAGTCTTCCCATTTTGTGGGTTGACTCATGCAGTACATTCGAAGCATGTCTTCTAGAATCTGGTTTACCCTTTTAGTATGCCCATCTTTTTGAGGATGGTATGCAGTATTGAAACTTAACTGAGATCCCAATCTTGAAAATAATGATCTCCAGAAATTCGAAGTGATTTTTGGATCCCTGTCGAAGATGACTACTCTAGGTACTCCATGCAGTTTATATATTTCCCTCATGAACACATCAACTACCTGGGCTTCTTTGAAGGTGGATTGTATTGGTATAAAATGGGCAGCCTTTTTCAGTTTGCCAACTACCACCATTACGACATCATGTTGTTTCTAATTTTAGGGTAGCCCGGTGATAAAAGCGATTGTAATCACTTCCCACTTCCATGCGAGTATGGGCAGATGATTTAGCAATCCTCTATGGTGTTGGTTTTTCGCTTTTACCAATTGACACTCTTGGAATTTAGTCAAATATTTTGCTACTTCCTTCTTAATTCCGAGCCAAAAGAATTATTTTTCAGAGTTGTAATCGTATTTTGATAGCCTGGATGTCCCATATAAGGCCTTTTTATGTCATTCATCCATGATGGTTTGTTTAACTTTCTCTTTCTCAGGTACATATAGTCTTCCCTTATAAGTCAATAGTCCTTCCATCTATTCAAACCAGTCTTGTTTCCAAAACTTTCAGATATCAGATTATACTTTTGGTCTACGTCAAAAGCCTTCTTAATTATTTCCATTAGCTTCATCTCACTTTGGTTAACAAAAATTACATGTACCCTCAGATTCCTACTTAAATCATCTGCAACTTTATTTTATTTATCTGCAATATGTTGAATTTCGAAGTCGTACTCGCTCAAGAACACCATCCACCATATCTTCCTGGCATTCAGGTTTGGTTAACTAAAGGAATACTTCAAAATCACATGGTCAATGACTAGCATAAACTTCCTCCTGATCAAGTAGTGCCTCCACATTTTTTGGGAATGGATTAGAAATGCTAATTCCAAGTCATATACTGAGTAATTTTTCTCATGGTCCATTAATTTTCATGATTCATATGCTACAACATGGCCTTCTTGCATCATAACTCAACCCAAATCTTCTAGACATGCATCTATGCAAACTTCAAATTTCTTGTCCATATCTTCTATTTTCAGCACCAGGACCACTGTGAGCAACTATTTCAACTTCTAAAAGCTCTCTTGACACTGGGGATTCCATTCAAACTTTACCCCTTTCTTCTGAAGAGAATTTATCGGATGGGATATCTTTTAGAAATCGTCTATAAACCGGCGATAGTAAGAAATTATTCCCATAAAGGATCTAATATCTATCACATCCTTTGGAACTGACCACTCTAGTATCACTCTCACCTTTTATGGGTCCACGACAATCCCTTCCTCTAAAATTACATGACCTAAATACTGAATCTTCTTTTGACAAAATTCACATTTAGTGAATTTAGCATATAGTTGATTCTCCCTCGGCATGTTAAGCACTATTTATAAATGTTTTTTATGCTCATCCACTAACTTATAATATATCAATATATCATCAATAAAAATCAATACAAATCTATCAAAAGTTTACTAAACACTCCATTCATTAAACAAATGAACGTGGAAAGTGCGTTCATGAGTCCAGAATTCAACAAGTTTGAAATGTTTTATTTGGTATGTCTTCTTCCCGGATTCTTAGCTGATGATAGCTTGACCGAAGTTATATTTTAGAAAAGATTGTTTCTCCTTTTACATGGTCGAAAAGGTCATCTATCCTTGGTAGTGGGTACTTACTTTTTATTGTTAATTTGTTTAATTTCCTGTAATTGATACATAACTGGAACACCCCATCTTTTTTATTTTGACAAATAGCACTGGTGCCCGCCACAAGGACACACTAGGTCTGATATAACCTTTCACTAGCAATTCCTGTAGTTGGATCTTCAGCTCCATCAACTCAGGGGTTGTCATCCATATGGGGCTTTAGAGGCAGAGGCAGTTCCATGTATCAATTCTATGGATAATTCTATATTCCTTTTGGGTAGTAGTCCAGGAATTGCTTCCATGAATACCCTAGGAAAGTCTTTGACTATCTCTATATCCTCCAATCTAGTTATTTTTCTCCCTGCATGGTTCTCTACCTTAATAGCAAACAATTGGCACCCCCTTTTTTGCATCTCTCCTTAATTGCAGTGTTGATATTTGTATGATGACACAGGACGAAGGACACCCTTTATAACTTAGACCTTATCATCATTTGTCACACATGTTACTGTCTTTTCCAAGCAATTTACAATGAATTTATGTTTTTCTAGCAGTCCATACCTATTAATGCATCATAAGTGCCCAAAGGTAGTATTTTTAAATAAACAAAAATGGGCTTTCCATCCAATTCAACAGGGTAGTTTTTGATTTGATCGGTAATATTTCATTTTTCTATAGTGGCTAACTGCACTAGCTAGGGGATTTTATATTTTTCAACTGCTAGATTACAATTTTCCACAATTTTTGGACTAACATAATTCAAACTAGCGCCTGGGTCAATTAATTTGGAAAGAGAATGATGCCAAATTTTACCTTTCATTTCCACCAATGTGGACTGATGTTCTTCTTGGAATTCCTCCAGTGATGCACTAAAACAGGGAATATTCTGAGCTACATCATTCACCGTGGAGGCTTCCCAAATATTTTGAAGGTTTTGCATGGATTTGGGTTGTATGGGATGTTTCGTAAAAGATGGGGCTCCACACAACCCCAACATTTTAACGACTCTTTTTATTTTCTATTGGATTCCTTACTAGGTTCCAATTGTTTAGACCCGATTTGGGTTTGAGTTTGCGACTTTTGGAACTTCCCATTTATTTTGTTAAAGATTTGTCGTTGTCATCCTTTGCCATTCTTCTTCCCTTGTTCATTCTTTTCCCCCTTACTGTTCTGGAGGAACCTTTTTCTTATTGTTCCATGGTTTGGAGGAGTCATTATTCTATTTTTCTTATTGATAGTAGATTCTAGACTTATGGATTACTTCATCCATCATCCTCAGATTATCATATTTGATTTTGTCTTTGAAATATGTTGGGAGACAACTTATAAATCGCTGCACCTTGGCATTTTCTTCCCTGATCTATGGCACATATGTCAGCATGTGAGTAAATTTTGCTATTAACTCATCCATAGACATATAAGCCAACTTCAGATCATGAAATTCTTTATCCCGATCATCAAAGTAGGGTTTAGTTATTTATTTTCCTTCAAAAAATAATTGAAACTCCTCCCAACTTACCTCTTTCCCTTCTGTTACACTGAAATTTGTCACCATGGCTATCTGCAGTTAATATGGCTCCATCAATAGTCATATTGTCCTCCTTGTCAAGCCTCATACCTCTGCTCTTCATCTCAAACTTTAAAAAGAGAGAAAGTCACTTAAAAACATGTTTATCTCTGGGTACGCAGGTTCTCTCTACCTTGCCTGCGTGTACGCACTCCAAACACACTGTACCTGCATACTTGTACGAGCCAAAGGATGGGTGCGTACCCTGTAAAGGTCAAAAGGCGCGAGTTTCATCTTAAAAAAGTTACTTGTGGTCACTTCTAGAGCCTTCTAGAAGAGTGTTTGACGTGTATTGAGCGCCTCCAGATGGTTCATGCATCCCTATGATAGAGGAACTTATCCCATCAAGAGAGGAGCTACCCCATCCAAAAGAGGGAATATCCCATTGATGTTGGAACTGAATAACTTCCTCTAGAACACTATAAATACAGGCATTGGGCCAAAGGAGGGGAGGTTGAAAGCTAAACATTCCAAAGGGTAAATGTTGCTGGAATTAGGACTTCCATTGTTAACTTGTGAGGAGAGATTACCATCCTTTCTTGTTGCCATATTGGGAGTGGGTGAGCTTGTCAAAGTAGAGGAAATCTCTTGTTGGACCCTGGGAGGAGCTTGCACAACACCAAGGCTCAGGTTGTAATGGTTCCTTTTTTGTTTCCTTATACAAATAAGTCCATTCTTCTCAATGATTTGTTGTTAATGAATTATTTCATGTACTCCTTGGTCTATGTGATGAATATGCTTTGGTTTATGAAATATTCAGGTGTTATGTAATCGTTTGCTTTGTTAGCGTATGCAGGTTTCAAAGTGAAGGAGGAGCTCATCTGGATCAACGAAGCTAGGCTGCTACAACAAGCGTTGGACCTAAGGTAAGATCGAAAAACGCTTGGTTTCTCATAGGATAATGTATATTTAGAGAAGGGTTGCTCTTACTTGTTTTGTTTGTCACTAGAGAGTCTTAGACTCCTAGGGAGGTTAGTTTTGTCAGCAAAAATAACTCTTTCCGCATGACATGCCTTCTTTCCTCTCCATGGGAAATTCGCTCTTCTTCTTGTCCTTGCGTTGGGTCATATTGCCTCTTTCTTTCTTGCTGGAATAGAGAAGATGAATGACTTTCATGTATCTCGAAATGATGTGAGTAGCCTATTTATCACATGTCAGTGAATTAGCCTCTCTAGGCCAATTAGGTGTTGGTTGGCTGACCCATCACTTGGAGGCTTCTATACTCTACAAAATACATTAATAATTTTTATTTCTGGTTACATGATCCCTCCAAGGGCTAGTACATCATGACCTTGACCCTTTGACTTGTCAATAAGGCCCCTAAAACACTAAATGGGTGTTTTGACCTAGGACCACAACAATATGGGCATGAAACCCATTTACTATAATAATAATTTTCTTTTACAAATAATTTATTTTCTTTTTCCTTTTGACAAGTACATCATCAAGGCATGACCTAGTACAATAAATGAAGACCAAACCTAGTTAAATTTTCAACATGTTGGAGACAGATACAGGTGGACGAGGTTTGAACACCTTCCTCGCTAAGGGAGAGTATTGAAAATTGTAGCAAGCATGGGTTCCTTATTTTGTGCCTTAATTCAAGGAGCCTCAAGGAGTTCTCCTTGAGCATGCACACGATTCCATGATTTAGGAACTAATTCCTAAAAGGTAGGATGGGTTCCTAAAATTTAGGAAGTGTACATGAAGTAGTTCAATGATTTGTCAAAGTGGAAGGTCGAGTTATTAGTCTTCTAGTGCGAGTTAATTGAGGAAAAGAACTTGTGGTTGAGTCTCGAGAGATAGGACAAGTTGCATGAGTAGTTAACTCATGCTAACTCAAATAATCACAAAAGCAGACTCCTTAGTTAGAAACTCACCAAATTTAGCAATTCAAATTGCTTTAAAAGGAGGAGTGAAAAGACATTGTTACTCATTGTTTTGTGAGCATGCGCTGGTGAGACAAAGCAATATGAGTACACATAAGGTTGTGTGTGAGCTTGTGACGAAGAGTGTGCAAGAGAAACCTGTGCACAAAATTAGTGTGAGGAAGAGTTCCATTGGGTTGTGCGCGTAGAAATAGGAGGAAATTCCTATTTGATAGGAGCACCCGTTGCGCAAGAATTTAGGGAGCATATAAGGCCATAAAAAGCGTGTTTTTTAAGCCTAGGAAAGGCAGATAGAAGGGTGTATTCTCTATTGAAAATAGAGTTTTATTGTAAGAGATCATTCCTCAGTTTCTATCAATAATATTTTCAACAAGAAGATAGTTTTCCTGGTTGGGTTCCCTAGAAATTTTGTGTCTTGGATTGTGTGAATTATATTTATTTTGTTCCTATTCCACTGTAAAGTTTAGTAGATAAATTTTGTGTTTATATGAGAATAAATTATATTTTAGATCACTCATATTAGCAGATCAAAATTTCATGGATTTTCTAGAGTGCTACTTGAATCAATCAACACTATTACCTTTTTCTTTTGATATATCCTCCTATCTTGAGAGTTTGAGGAGCGGTAATTCCCGCCAATGCATTACAAGATATGGTTGGATTCATTTCTTATTTTTCATCCCCCGGGGTTGGTTCTTGGTGTATATGTTCTTCATTTGATGTTTCTTGTTCCTTTTCTTCCTCCTCTTCACAACCTATGTAAAACATTTTTTTCTCAGCACAGTTGTCACCTTTAGTGTATTTGTTACACAACTGTAACAAATCCCTTTTGCTCTTTTTTCCTCTAGTTGTTTTGGTGTCAACCTTGTAGGTTGTGGGAAGCTAAGAGCGACAACACTTCTGTCTTTATAGTTGTGAGTGGTAGACCTCCTTGTTGCCATAATTTTTCTTTCAACTTTTCATGCTACCTTGAATGCATTCTCTAATGACTTAGGTTCCTAAAGACAAACCCCATATTGGATGTTATCCTTTAAAGTCCCAATGAAGGCATCAATTAGATGCTCCTCTGGAATATTAGTTACCTCGATACTCAATCTTTGGAATTCCTCAATGTGCTCCCCAACTGAATCCTTTTGTTTGAGATTTATCATTTGGCTAAAGAAAGTATTGCTCTTTGTATCTTCATAATGTGTTATCAATTCCTTCGTGAGAATTTTCCAAGTGATTAGTGCTTTACGAGAACAAATCCATCAATACCATACAAATATATTGGGTTCTAAATATAATGATGTAACGTGTACCTTTTGTGTGTGTTGCACATCCTGTAGATCAAGGAACTGCTCCATCTGCAGTACCCATGTTACTGAATCCTTGCCATCAAAATTCTTCATATCTATCTTTAGAATGTGGTGGGTCTTAAATCCAATGTTGGAGTCTCTAAAATCACAATTCATATTCTTTTTGTACTCATTACGATTTTAATGGAGTACCTTGTCACCTCTAGGAAGCATTTCTTGTAGCAACTTTTTCAAACCTTCCTTCAAACCTTCCAAGTCCCTTTTCATTTATGTTTTTAAACCATCCTTCAAACCGTCCATGTTTGCTTCTAAACCATTCTTCAAACCATCCATATTAGCTTCTAGTTCATTTTTTGTTACTCTTTGCGAGAGCGAAATTTGTTGCACTTGGTCTCGTGATTTTGATATATCATGTTGCATTTCTTCTTCTTCTTCATCCGTCATAGTAGAGGTTTCTGTTGGCTTACTGGGTGTATCCATTATTTTATTTTGAGGAATTTTGGAACCAAATAATGATATCTATACTTCACTATGTCCTTTGAATCACTTCAAACTAAGTTTTCAAACAAAAGTTATGCAAATTTTTAAAAAATACACACCTTTTTCTTGCTTTTAGGAGCTTGATCTTGAAACTATTGTAACTTTGTAATGTCATCCTCCCAAGGTCTAAAACATCATCTTTAGGTAACTTTCTATGTCTTCTTTCCAACCCCAGAATTTATACCAAAGATGGATTCTTCAAGATAAAGTTATACCAAATCTCCCACGATGACCTGATTATGGATTGGTTCAATATAAAAGACTTGTACGGACTGCCAGACATCATTGTTTCAACCTTCGGCCCTAAAACTCATCCCCAAGAAACTACAACCTATTCACTTTCAATCATTTTTTTACAGAATTCAAATTTTATTCTCGAAGAGAAAGTTATGACAATTTTACCTAGTTCAACTGTTTGTGACTGAATTCTGGAGCATGCAAAAACCCTAAATTCCTCAGACCATATCCCCAAAAATATATCAAACCAAGACCTGAAATGTTTACATGAAGCTCATCAAGATTTTGATTCCACATGGTAAAATTTTCAACTTCGAAAGCCTATAGTGAAAATACCAAGATGACATGTTTTAAGCAGCAAAACACTAGGATTCAAGGCTCTAATACCAAATGTTATGTAACAAGATTACAAAATCAGAAGAAAAGATAGACCAAGGACTTGAAAATAAGTCTCTTTGTAGGGGAAACCTCCTTTTACATCACATTTATGAATAATTCTTTGACGATTCAAATGGAAAGACCTCCTTGGTATATATAGGAGTCTAAGGGGTCAAAATATTATTATGGCCTACATAATAATAATAATGTAAGGGCACAACACTAACAATAGGTGGCGTCTATGGGTTGAACAATGACAATATGGGGGCTACTCTAGTGTTATAGGGACCTAACAATGCCAAACTTTATACAAAGAATTGAATGAATTACACATCTCCCTCTTATTATTATTTTTATTTTATTTTATTATATATATATATATATATTTTCCCATTTGGTATTTAAATATTTATCGATGATTGATATTTTTCTTTTCTTTTTTTAAGGGAAATCATCCTCTCTTAGCGTCCAAGAGTGAGAGATAGTTAATACAACAATATTCGTAGGCACATAGCCATTACAACAATATTTTTCATCATCATGTCACTTGCAGGGAATTGAACCTAGGTGGGAGAGATAACAACCATTCCACCCAACCACCCGAGGTAATCCCAATTGACCTATGATCGACACACACACAAATGAATTTGATATTAAAATATATTAAGTAACATGAATATTCAAATATTTTATTTAATGCTTATATAAAATATTTTTAAAAAGTGTAAGAAATTAAAATATGAAAATATAAGTTTTTTTTTTTTCACATTTAATTACTTTATTTTTCTTTATACGAAGTTGATATAAAATTCATTACTTGATATGGATATTGGTATATTTTATTTATGATTGAGAGTGATTTCTTCCTTCTTTCCTTCCTTCTTTCTTTCTTTATTTAAATATCACATGTCAATTCTATGTTAATCACAAAAGGAATTAACATCTCCTTCATATTGAGTTGTAATGTGGATAATAAACCAAGAAAATACACTGAGAGTGATATTGTTTTTCCTTTTACTGTAAATCAGTCTTCTATTCCTTCTTAAAAAAAGTGTACTTCATTAACAAAAATGCATGTAGTCTTACCTCAACCAAGTTTGTTGACTACTGCTAGTAGCAAGTGACAGTAAAAAAAACAACAGAAAGTAACAAAGACCACAATTGAAAGGGTCAAAAGCACCAGAAGGCAAGCAAGATACATAAAACACTTGATATCATATCAATCATCAAAAGTGATGGAGGCTAGGTTGTCCTAGGTTGTTCCAGGAAATGGAGGAGGGTGGAAGGCGCATTTCACGTGCTCTTCGAAATGGGCCATCCAATCCTCCAACTTTTCAACTTTCTCAAAGAGTAGATTCTGGTCACGCCAGACCACCACCACACGTTTTTAGGTATGGCACTAAAAATAATGCATCTTGTTCAGTG
>APFE031285740.1:39566-130164 GCA_000404065.3 Pinus taeda | reverse complement strand
GTTCTAAAGCCGCTCAACTAGCTTCAACTCTCCATGGACACAATCAGAATTAAAAAGAAAAAGATTGAGAAAAATACAATTTTTATTTTTTTATTTTTATTATTATTATTTTTTTTTTTTCGAGATGAGATGTTAGGATTTATAATCAACAGTTAAGAAGAATAACATCATTCTATAATTTACATCTACCACTTTTTCTAACGGATGTGTACTTTCCTCCATCTATTTTTCCTTAGATGCAACATTTAGTGCTTCTTTGGGTGGCGTTTTGATTCTACATATCATTATTGAAAAAAATAAATAAAAAATAAATAAAAATAAATAATAAAATTCTACTTTACATACACTTAGAGATTTTTTTTTTTTTTTTTTTTTTTCTTAAATAAAATTAATATATTTTTCTTTAAAATTTAGTGAACATATATGCAATTTTTTACTGTTTGGTATCCTTTTTTTTTTTTTTAACAGATGCAACAGGGGATTTAGCAGAAGATTAAGCCCAGCAACAATTTATTTTCAACTCCAAGCATGAATTTCCTTCAGGTGAGTTCCTAATATTAACGATTTCAAGCATTCAATAAGTTGCTATTGTTTCCTGGGGTGCGCCTTTTTCCTGTTATTTTGACTCTGCTTTGGTTTTGAAGGCGGTGAGGATGAGGCGATTCCAACTTTGAAGGAATGAGGCGGTGTAATTAATTTTTATCCTTCGCTGGTGTGTTGTGAAAAAGTAAAAAGGAGAATGTAGTACAAAATCCAATCACAGAAATAGCACTGGGCAAGAAGACATTACAGAAAGACTTGCCGTTGAGGTGTTAGTTTATTTGTTTTTCTAAACTATGTCAAATGGTTTCGAAAAGAAAAATCCAAAGTCCATTACTTCAACCATTTTAACTTTGGGATGGCATATTAAACCCAAAGCCTATTGCTTAAGTATTTCCAACTTTTGGATGGTCGAGGGTTAATAGCATCATATTAATTAAATGCAGTAAAACAACATCAGTAGAAATGGCATAACAAATTGCAAATGAATATGTTCTTTGGGTGCTCCCTACATCCTATTAGCAATTTAATGTTTCTTTTTCTCTAATGTCAGTGGCCTTCATCTCTCCAGACTCCCTCCACCCACTTTTCTTAATCTTACTTACCAAAATATTTCCCAACACCCAATAGAAAAAAAAATGGAAATTATTCTTAAAAATTAATTTAATTGGAGACATTATAGAATCCATTCACAAGCCAAGTAATCCAATCTATAAAAACATCTTTTGGAAGGAATCCATTCACAAGAAACAAAAAAAAAAAAACACCAAATGATTGACTCGCATATCTTCATGAACTTTCGGATCCTCAAAAATTAACAAGCATAACTCTTGGACCCAAATCCGTGGTCCAAATCCCACGTCATCCAAGGGATGACGAGAAATGGAGTTAAATAGAGTCCTATCCCTTGGCTCAATAAATGTTCATATTTTATCTACTCCATGCAATCTTCCCTTTGGCAGTTCCTAATCTCCATGTGGAAGCCGTTAACTGCTCATTAATAAACACCACTTAAGTAGGGTGAACCAATGATGGTGCTTGCCTACATTCATGTAAACAGAAATGTTTCAGTAAAATCCCCAAAAATAAAAATTATTGTTTCGCAAATATCTTCAATTTTCTCTGAATCCCAATATTCGAGCTACATTACAGCAATGTTTAAAACAGTGCTGGGAGATATTCTTTTAAAGATTTTACTTCATAAAACGTTTTCCAGGGTGGTGAAACAAGGTATCTAGACTGGTTATAACTGATTTTTATTTTTATTTCTCTAGGAATAGCGTAGAACACCTGGCTCTCCGTTGAATAGTTCGTACCACTGCCTTGTAACGTCCTCAATGGAATTTACTCCTGGGCATGTTTTGGATAGTGGTGGCTGTATATTTTCAAAAATATTTATAATTATAATGGGATTTAAACATGATTAAACATGATTTAATATGTTTAAACATGATTTAGTAATATGCAAATCTCCCATGTTTGCACCGGGTAAATCATCCTTGTGGTGAGAGCTCTGCAGAATACCAATATTTATATGCATGTGAAATTTATATTCAGAAAACGAGAACGTTCAAAAATAATGATTTTAGAGAAGTTAGAAATACTAATATTCAGCAATGTGTTATATGGGATCCCAAACCTCTTGAATATGCTTACAAAATAAGCTCAATGCCCAACTAAAGCCACTAGGGCAAAGCATTTAAAATTTGAAGCCACAAATTTTTCCAAAAACACTTAAAAAATACGTAGATGCATTTCATAGTTTTGAATAAGTTGCTACCAATTGCATGCCACAAAAATATAAGTATATTGCTCATAACCAACCAAAATCTAAGTGAGCGACCCAACTTTGGGACCTGCCCTCATGGCATCGTGATCTTCAAGGCGAAGATGTTTCAACTCTTCCAGCCCAAGTCACGGCGGGTGCTAGTGGGTGAGATCAGGGACTCTGTCCCACCCCTCCCATGTAGTTCCATCCACCTGTATAACCCCATCACCCATATGTGAATCATTCGGCCAAGCAACTCATTAGTGCCTGCAACCATTAACATATCATCAGAATATAGATAACCATATATAGCAGGTTTCCAAATCGATTAGACTTTCCAAGATAAAATATTATAAATTTTCATCAAACCAGGTGTCGTCAACTCGTCATGTGCGAGTGCCTCTGGTGGTTTTCCTGCCATACTCAATAATAATCAGTAACCAGGTTTTTCAGTGTTAGTCATTGTCAAAATATCATTAATTACCATCACCTGGCCATTCACATCACCGTTCATTGTGAACCAGAACTAATGTAAGTAGCTAACATAGGGGATACCTCCATCATGGCTAGCATCATCATAACCTTAATGGAACCATACATATAGATCAAGGCTATCATCATTATAACATCAATAGAAACATGTCTATCCTTTACTATTATCACCATCATGATATCAATAGAGAATACACATAACCATTAATTATATCGTAATCATAATATTAATAGAGAACATACATAACCATCACATTCGCTGATAATAGAGTCACGTTTCTGGATCCTCACCCTGAGTTACTCATAGACTAAAGTATGCAAGATAATGTCATATTAGAGTCAGGAAACTAGGGTGGGCACTACACTTTGTTTAACTTGTTTGTAGCATTTTAGCATGTGAGTGGCACCTTAAACGCAACAATACAAGGAGGAATATTCAATTGACCAAACATAAAATGAAGACTTTGTAAACCTTTATGAACCATGTATACTTGCAGATTGACTCAAATGGAGGCTAACACACTATGAATTTCAAGATTTCAAGACAATAAAGAAAGTGGAAATGAGTATTGTTTTTGTGCGCAACACCTCCCGTGCATAAAGCTAAGGGAATGAAAGAGAAAGGGTAGAGAAATAACTAATTCAACTTCTACTAAGCACAATAAATTTTAATAATTTTACTTATTGAAGTAGGAAAAAAAGGGTTCAGAAGTCATTAACCAATCAAAGAGGAAGAAATTTAAGGGACTCTCTGCGTGCGCAACACTTTCTAAACAAGAAATTCAGGCTTGAAAAATTTGCTTTAACTGGAAAATTGATAAGAGTATTTCAATTTATGATAAAAGGAAATCCCCAATTCAGTAAACATACCTAGAACTGATAGTTTGATGAATAAAATTTTATCCTTTGAGTGATACACATTGTTCCCAACAATCTATGTGTAGCAAAAAACAGATCTCTTTTCACAACCTCTTGTAGGTGGAAAGGCTGCTAATTCTAAGGGATGAAAGATGAATCATGCATACAAATCTGATGATTTTGTAAAAAAACTCGCTCCTTGCTAGGAAATGATGGTACTTTTAGGGTCATCAAAGGATTGAGTGTAGAAAAAGGATATTGCCAAATTTGAAATAGCTTGTTGTACACTTGTTGAGGTCACTAAGCACTAAAGTGTACTTTACACCTAATTTACATGACTCCAACTGATTCTAGTGACAATGCCCCCGAAGTGACTTATGATGAGCACGTCCCTTATGGAATGACCCCATTGATTTTCATAATTACTCGTGATATGCATGACTTCAAATTTTAAATGATAAGCCTTTAGGGACCTTACAATTCAAATGCATACTGCAAGAACTTTCTTTGATATACATATTTACAATAAGTTAACCAAGTTTGGCAATTTTTGTACAAACACCATTTAGACTATGATACTTGGGGAATTTATAGGCTAAATCTTGGAAATAGACCCCCAAAATCAATAGTTAGGAAAACAAAATTTGATTCCTATATTATAGGACCCTGAAAGTGGCTCCAATGGGGATGGCATCCTCCCCGTGAGGTGCCAAGAACACTGTAGACTAGTAGCCTTATCCATTGGGTGATGGAGTTTGCTCAGGAACCACTACAATTCAATCCAAACTTGCAACTTCTGTAATCCTCAAACTAACTCAAAACCATTCTTCAAACTAAAATATGAAACTAATTCAATACCGAACCAATACTGAAGCTGCACACCTTACTATTAAAAACCAAACTAAAATTCATGCTTTCCTGAGCAAGATTATTTCATGGCATTTCCTACTCTAACTTGTTGAAAGTCTCTGCCCAATCAAATAACATTGAAATGACAATATAACCAATCAAGTAGCTACTCAGATGACATCACTAGCTGACTATTCTTCAGCAAGATCAAAATTAGAACATGTAACAACAAAGGCATATGATGATATCTTTGTTTTTCACAGTGACAACATGGTTGTATATTTAAGTCGAGAAATCCTTCCATATACATAACTACATGATCAAACAGAAAATATTTGGTTTGTTGATCATCAAGAAGTTCTATAATCTGATTTCCATGATGAGACTGCACATATGTGTTGTTTAAATGAGACTCTGGTTTCAACTGTATATTGTTAATTTCATGTTTAAAAACAAAACATCCTTCAATCTTAGTAACTGAAGATAGATGGAAATGGTCCTCAACAAATTAATTTTGATCTTGAAAATTGTATGACTGAATTTGAACATTTAAGACCTAAATGTCCTTTTTAATTTTTTCAGCAAACTCATCTAAAACATGAATTTTATCTTCAGATATGAATTTGTACGACCTTAAATAAATAGCTAATAAATTAGAGAAATATTCATAAATTTGATCATTATCAAAATCATCTCAGTATTCTTTGAAACTTTCAATAGAAATAGGGTCTGCCAAAAACCATGTCATTTTAATAGATTAGGAAATCCAAGATTTGAATTATTTGATTATGGAGTTGCTAGTAAAACCATAATTTTTGGATTCTACTTCTAGTGGAGTCTTTGGATAAGGTTAAAAACTGATTGGAGTCACCAAGTGAATGGTTCAGCCTTCATACGTGTCCAACTATTCTCCACCATCAGTAGTCAAATATGAAACTTTCATGATCATTGCTACAGAAGGTAAAACCTTTCATTCCCTAGTATGGTCGCTAGAATGTTAGCACTCCATAGTTTTACTAGGTTGAGGAGACAAATTACAGAGGTAACCACAAACCTCTTTTGGACTAGAATATATCCCTTCTAGCCTCAAGAGGGCTCTCTCTATTTGAATTTTCAATCATAGTATTAGGTTTTAGGTTGGTTATGAAGATCAAAAGATAGATTTTTAAATTTGTGGTTGCAGGGTAAAAGAGAGGTACATTGGGAATGGAGTCATAATGATGTTCAACAATTAATCACAAATGAAGAGAGCAGTTTGAAACACGGTGAGGTAGGAAAACTCCTAGATATTACAAAGTTATTTTGATATGGATGAGATGAATGAGAATTAGGACCTATTAAATATAAAGCATACAAAGATGAATATTATATTTAATTTCAGAAGGAAAGCATTTATATTTATTAACAAGCTAGAGAAGAGTATTGTGAGTAAAATCTACTCATAAGCTTCTTATAAATATTTAGGAAGTTGCATCCATGTATAAGCTATAGGTAAAAACAAATTTACAAAGAGATAAACATGATCATTTGTCAGACACAAGAATCCTGAAACAAACTGCCTCTGTATTTCTGAATTGATTACTTTAATGAAACTTCACAATTTACAATCAAAGGAATGATCTTCTCATTTATCGAGAATCAACCCTTTTTCTTTGAAGATCATGCACTATATACAAAATTTGTTTCTAGATCCAAGGAAGTAGAAACCCACCTATTCCCCATTCAGATGAAGCTAAAATCATGATAATAGGAAAGAAAAACCACTAATATGGAAACGAGGAAATCATATTTGACTTTTACCCATAAACTTGCATGTACACATAATACATCAAATTTTTTCAAGACAACATAGGTGAATAATTTACAATGATGAAACATAAATATTTACATGATCAATTCCTTCATTTTGAATGTTAAGGTGGAAATTTTATGTCAAAAAAAAAACCTCTATTTGTGCGCAACATCCCCTGTGTATAGTACCTCCTTTGTGCAACACCTCTTGTGCGGAGCAGTTTGCTTCTCCTCCTTTGACTGCATACAAGGTTGCACTGTAATAGAAAAAAAACCTTGTGTATGTCTCATTGACATAATGAATATGTATATGCCTTGCAAGTATCAAATGCTTTCTTAAAAATGTCACTTTGAAGAAATCATAGTCCTGTCACTCATCTTGTGCACAATACATGTGGGTAGCACTATAAACATGCATTTTCACTGGTTTTCTTCTCTTCAACTACCTCAAACAATAAATATAACTTAGTTCTCTAACTCTTAACTTCCATGAATTTATCAAGCCTTTCCTTCATTAACCTAAGCTTCATCTTTAGGACTAGGTTTTGCACATATAGGTTCTTCACTTACCTATGCAGAGGAAAAGTCCATTTCATTTTGTATTTATCCTTATCAAGGGTGGCTATAACAACCTCGACATGTACAAACAAAGCAAAATTATCCTTATGGTCTCCCTCTTCAATTTTATCCACTTGATATTGTATTTGTTTAATCTGCTCTAGTAGCTCCATAAACTTATTTTGCTCATGAAAAATTGTCAGACTAGGAGGTAACTCCTCAAAACAATTCATGATATTCATTCAAGTTGGTCTTTATGATATACATGAGGGAGAGATTGTTCATTTCATCTCCCAGTGACTCTTCATATTTTACATTATTTATTTACATCAATTATAGTTATTCACCCAATCCTGATGATTAGGTGTCAACATTCCCCCCCTTAATTTGAAGGGATGTTGGTGAGTCCAAGCATCATTCTGAATGTTTCAAGTTTTTCTCTTCCAAGTGCTTTGGTGAAGATGTTTGCAATTTGATCATTAGTGGAACAAGGGCGGAGATGGATTGTTTTGGCCTCAACATGATGTTGAATGAAATGATATTTAGTATTGATGTGCTTCATTCGATCATGGAACTTTGGGTTCTTATCCAACTTTATTGCCGAGGTATTTTCAATCATGAGTGGAGTCAATTGTACTTGTGTTACCTACAAATCTTCAAGAATTTTCCTGAGCCACACAGTTTCTTTTGTTGCCTTAGCTGCCACCACATATTCTGCCTCTATTGTGGAATCTACTGGAACTGATTGTTTGTGTGATCTCCAGGAGACAGCTCCTGATCCAAGACTCATAGCATAACCTGAAGTAGATACCCCAATTTCTTTGTCTCCATCGAATTCTGAGTCAGAGTATCTAATCAAGATAAAGTCATCCACCTGTGTATACTTGATTCCAAAGTCTTGAGTTCCCCTCAAGTATCTTATAACTATTTTTGTAGTAGACCAATGTCTCTCACAAGGCTTTTGCATAAACCTGGAGAGGATTCCAACAACAAACGAAATGTTTGGTCTGGTAGTGGTTAGGTAGTTGAGACTTCCTACAAGCTATCTATACTTTGTTGCATCCTCAAATTATTTTCCTTCAATGGATGTGAGTTTTATGTTTTGTTCCATTGGAGTAGTAAGAGGATTGCATTCTTTCATGCCAAACTTGTTCAACAGATCTCCAATGTACTTCTATTGAGAAAGGAATATGGACTTCATATGTAGAGTTACTTCAATACCAAGATAGTAATGAACATAGCCCAAATTAGTCATTTCAAAACCTTTCCTCAATTCCTTCTTTATGGCTGCAATGTAGCTTTCATTTTTCCCTGTCATCAAAAGGTCATCTACATATACCACAAGATATACAACTATTTTTCCAACCTTCTTGACAAACAAAGTTGCATCATCAAGATCATAATGTTTGAAATTGAGTTTCAAAAGATGCTCAATTAGTTTTTCATATCAGGCTCATGGTGCTTGTTTGAGTCCATACAAGGATTTTATAGGTTTGCATATTTTATGTTCATGTCCTTTCACAGAAAATCCTTCAGGCTTGGACATAAAAACATTCTCTTTTAGATCTCCATTCAAAAAAGCAGTTTTTACATCCATTTCATGGACTTTCCAACCGTTCTGAGCTGCTAGGACAAAGAGTGTCCGGATGGTAGCCCATTTTTCCGTGGGAGAAAAAGTCTCCTCGTAATCAACCCCTTCCTTTTGTGCAAAAACTTTTGCCACAAGTCTGGCTTTGTGCTTTTCAAGTGAGCCATTAGCTTTATACTTGTTCTTGTAGACCCACTTGTAGCCAATTGGTTTGGTTCCTAATGGAGGACCAACCAGCTTCCAAGTGCCATTCTTTATCAGGGCATCATACTCCTTTTGCATTGCTTCTTTCCATTCATCATGAGAAGCAACTTCTTTGAAGGAAGTTGGTTTAAAATTTGTAGACAAATTCAATTCACAATCATAAGAAACATCCATATCAATAGGTGAATCAGAGTCATCTGCATCACCTCCATTTTTGGGTTCGAATTTCTAGTTCCTGTCTTTCCAACCTCATCAGGATGAACACTTTCAAGTGGCTTGTTAGCCATATTGGGGGAGCTTTCTCAGATGGTCCAGGCTGCTCTATTGATTGAGTTGGGACTGAATCAAGATTGAGTCTCCCAATTCGATCACCTACATCACTTAAGGTATCATCCGTTGTTGGAGTTTCATGCAGGGGAGAGAGTGCTTTAGAAGAAGATTCCACAGGTTGATCTAGTATAGGAATCCCCCCTTCAAGATGTGGAATCTGATTATTAAATTCTTGAAATGATTTTTCATTTGTGAATCTATCCAAGTGATCAAGTTGCTGCTCAACAACATTGTTAGTTTTGGATGTTTCAAGAAAGATTACATCTCTAGATACAACAAAGTTTTTATTGACTTCATCATAGAGACGATATTCTTTGGAGGTGTTTGAATACCATAGGAACATACACTTACGACTTCTTGCACCAAGTTTGTTTCTATGTACCTTTGGTATCAAGGCATAATAGGTGGAACCAAAGATGCTGAGATGCTTTACCGAAGGAATTTGGCCATACCACATTTCAGAGGGAGTCTTGTTTCTGATAGCATTAGATGGACATATATTCTCTATATATACAACACATAGAACTGCATTAGCCCAAAACAACAATTTTACATTTTTGAAAAACATCATGGAGCGTAGCATATTTAAGATTGTCTTATTCATTCTTTCAGCTACACCATTCTATTGGGGATTATAAGGCACAGTTGTTTGATGTTTGATCCCATGTTTGCGAAGATAGTTTTCAAATTTATTTGAAGTGTACTCTTTTCCGTTATCAGTGCGAATAGAGCCAATATGAAATTGTTCATCATTTTCAATCCATGTATGAAAGTTCTTAAATGTTTGAAAAGCATCAGATTTGTTCTTCAATAAATAAACACAACACATTATGGTGTAGTCATCAATAAATGTCATCATATATTTATTTCCATTTATAGAAGGAAAATGCATTGGACCACATAAATCTAAATGAATGAGTTCAAGTTTTCTATGTGCTCTTGAATGTGAATCATAAAAAGACTGTTTGCTATGCTTTCCTAGAATGCAAGCATCACATTGCTTAAGTTTTCCTAGGAATTGTAGGCAAACTAGTAACACCATTTTTCTTCAACAAGTGAAGGTTGTCATAGGTCAAATGTCCAAATCTAGCATGCCATAATAAACTTGATGGAAGTGTACCTTCTTCATAATGAGAATTGTATGAGAAATGTTGTGCACGAGTAGACATAACCTACAGCTTGAGAAGCCTTTCTTGTTCTATCCCCCTCATGACAAGTGAGTGGTCAGATGCTTTTCTCACCTCAATCTTGCCATTAAACATATGAATGGAGTGACCTTGCTGGCAGATGTGGACCAAGGAAAACAAGTTTTTCTTAAGAAATGGGAGATATAGAACATGATGTAGAAGAAAGTCTGGAAGACTAGGGAATTTAAGCATGATTGTGCCAAGCCCTGATGGCTTGAGTTTTGATTGGTCTACAAATTATACTGCTCCATCAACATTGTTAGTAAGTTCTTAAAAAAAATATTTTCTATGAGTCATGTGGCAAGTTTCTCTTGAATTAAGAAACCAATAATTTTTCCAAGAAGCAAGTGAAGCATTAAATAAGTCTTCATTTACTCCAATATTACATTCTGCCACAACATAATGAGCAAATTCAGGTGCTTTACTTTTGTCTGTGTCATTAGTTTTACCTTTGGGTTTGTTTCTTCGCTGCTCAATTTTGTCCCAAGGTAACTTGCATGTGGAGGCATCATGTGATCCATTTACTTTTGCAGCATATGTAGTTCAAATCTGACTTTTCTCCTTGAGAGTGTTTTCCCCCCTGCCTCTGAAATATATTCCTCTTCCTCTTTGACCACCTCTTCCTTTGGAAGAATCTTGGGCAAGATTCTTTTGTTTATGAGCAAGACACACAACCTCTTCAAAAGATTCAGGGACTGTCTTCTTTCCAAAAGCTTTCTCTCTTTCAACAATTTTTTTCACAAGAGAGTCAAAGGTAATATCTTTGAGATTTGCATTTTCTTGCAATGACTCAAGATAATTGGAGTAAGTAGGATAAAGTGCCTTGAGAGAAGCGATAAGAGGAATATCCAATTCAATCTTAGTGGCTTTGATGTCATGCATTATAGATTTTACTTTGGATGTAAGAGCAAGAGGATCATTATTTTGTAATTCAAGAGTGAAGAGTTTAATCATGAGTTGAGCAACTTCAAGTGCAGAGTGTGAGTCAAAGATTTCTTTCAGCTTTTGTAAGGGTTCAAAATCATTTAAAAATGGCGAAAATATGTCGACTCACCTCTTCACTTACAGATGCTGCAATTAATGCATAGGTTTTGCTATTCTTATTTTCCAAAATGGTGAACTCCTTGTTTGAGGTAGGCTATTCTAGCTCTTTGTTTCTATCTCCAACACACACCCCTTTCCACAAATCATTGAAAATGGGGGTGTATTTTATCTTCCAAGACCACTCAAGATAGTTCTCCTTTCCAGTGAGAACTACTTCCACAATAGATATGATTGAATGCATTATTAAATCTGAGTGCTATAAAAACAATTATGGTGGAAAAATTTTACTCCTAAAAAAGATTTGATTCTGATATATGGAGATAGAGGTATCACTATACAAGATGTAATATCATACACTACAATATGATTCAATGTAATAGCATTCACCATTCACTGACTCTAACATTCAATGCCATACACATATACAATGCAACAACAACACAACATTGCAACAATAGCAATACATCCCACATCAATATATCAATATTCCCTTATCTTGAACCAAAAATACCATGCGAAAAGGACAATTAAAATGAGAAACTGTGTATTACGAGAAATAGCCAACCTGATATTCCATATGCCAAGGTTATGGCCTTTCCCTCTTCGTGTAGTTTCTGATAGCTATTGATCTCAGTGTTTCGGAAACCAAGCAACTATAAGAAGAGGGTCAATAGTCGTGAATTGGATTTTCCACCATGAATTAGAAGCAGAACGAATCTTGAGAGCTAGAAAATGACTCACTTATGCTAAATAAAACCAAGGTAAGTCTTGGGAAACCTTACTAAACTACCGGAGGAACCTCAGGAATTTTCAAATTGCAGCACTAGACATCTCTCGTGATAATATTGGATGGGTTTCCATGCTACAAGAAGCAAGAGAAAAAAGGGTTTGTAGAGCCGCCCTCACTAGTGAGTATGGTAACAAATGATAGTCCATTTGAGAGCAGATAGCAGTGCGTATGGTGTGATTGTTGAGTGGTATTCGAGACTAGATACTAGTATGTATGGTGTGAGTGTTGAGAGGTATTCAAGTCAAGCATTCCACACAGAAAAAAATGGTGATACCACACAACAAAAATTCAACGTTTATGTAAAGCATAGAAAAACATCAGGCAGTAGCAGGAGGAGCAATGCTTTTATGAAAACACACATGATACCATGTTAGACATAGAAAATGCATATGACAATGTACTAACAAAGACAAAGGTGTGAGTTCTGCAAAATTGGTAGAACATAGGAAGAATATGGAGTTACAAAGCAAAGGGAAGCCAAAAATGGTGCTAGCTCTGATACCATGTCAGACCAGAAGGTAACTCCTCAAAACAATTCATGATATTCATTTATTTTGGTCTTTATTATTATTATAGATGAGGGAGAGACTGTTCATTTCATCTCTTGGTGACTCTTCATATTTTCTATTATTTATTTACATCAATTACAATTATTCACCCAATCTTGATGGTTAGGTGTAAAAAAAACCTAGGGATGTACAACCTCCTTTTCCTGTTCTTGTACAATGGAAAGATACCTAGTTTTAGGTATCCTTGATTATTGAATTGGATATTTCATAGTCTCGACATAAATCACATCTTTACCCTTTCCTTTGGTAGCAGATGTCATTATTTATTGAGGCACTTTACATCTAATTTGCATTTGTTCTTGCTTCAAATAAGATATAGTCACCTATGACTTGTCTAACTCATCCTTTAATTCGTTGCTTTGCCAGTCTTCTTCAAATTTCTCCTTAAGCTTAACAATTTTATCTCAGGCCTCTTTTAACTTTTCCTTCATCCTTATAAAGGTGGACTTCCCTTCATCTTCCTTCTCCTCTTGCAATTCTTTCTCTCCTTGGACTTGTAGATTTGTGGATGAGGATCTTATAACCCCAGATGCTAGTATCTTTGCCTTGTTAACCCCTTCCTTAATATCCTTTAATTTTCCCTTGGAATTGAAAGTAGTTGATGTGGTTTCAACCGTAGGAAGGTCTTCATTAGGTTGAGTTTCTTTCCCATAAGATGGTCGTCGTCAGTTGCCTATTTTGTTGTTGCAGTTAGGCCATAACTTAATGAGACTACCTTAATTGTTTCTCTAACTCCCTATTCTTCTTGTATTTTCATCCACATAACTTATTTTTGTTTGGATCCCCTTAGACTTAGCAAGTTCTTCAACTAGATCATCCAATGGTAGCCTTTTAACAACTTCTTTTGTGAGTGGCTTTCATGGCATTGGAATCTCCACTACCTTTGGTGGAAACTGTAGTTTTTTTCCATTTTTCTTTGGTGATTTCTCAATTGTTGATGGATATTTATTCTTGATATAACTCTTAATGGGTGAGGAAGTAGTATTCGTAGTGGGTGGAAGAGTATCCTTGTGGCTTGATGGATTTCCAACAGATTTCACTGTAAGCTTGGATGAAGCTAGAAAATCCTACCATAACTATCTCTTCTTCTGCAACTCATCTAATACCAGCATTTTTATCACTGAGAAATGAAATAATCCTGTGTCAACCATACTCTTCTTCATTCTTACTCTCTCATCCATGTTGCCTAAACTCTTGAAAGGGAAAAAAGGTAAATTTATGGTCTTCTTTCTTGACAAATGGATGAGGAGCGTGATGTGATATTGATAGAATCTTGTGAATCTTACCTCACTTTTGAAATAATTATGAATGAATTTGATAAGATCATTGAAATTTTCCAATAAATAGTCACTAAGCACTACAACACAAAATTCCTTGCTTTTATACACTAGTTTCCTGAAATCCTTATAATTCTCCAACTCCAAAGGCATTCCTTTGAACCATTTCTCCCCCTCCAAATGAATTTTTGTCATTGATGCTATGCTGGAATTTGATACAATGAACTCTAGTTTACCAAATTTTACCTTATCACCATCAAAATTCAGGGCAAATTCTTTAGTCACCTCCACATGATACCACTGTATCTTTTCATAGAGTTTAGGACAACCTGCTTGCTCAAAGGTTGTCCTGATGGCAGGGTCTGAGTTGATGAGAGAAATATCTTATTGTTCAAACCTTACAATTTCTCCTCCCTTTGTCTTCCCCATCTTTAAAACAACATTTCTGAAGGTATAAAAATTCAGTTAGGGTTTTGTGCTTTATCAGAGTTTGGATCTTAAGACTAAGCTGGAAATGCTTCTTTAAACCTTAAATGACTAAAAAAGGAAAGAGAAATCATGATTCATGACTGGTAATAAAAGAGATGGAAATGCTCTATTTAGCTTGTGTGTAGCATTTTAGCCTGTGGGTAGCACCTTAAACGAAATAATATAGGGAGGAAAATTCAATTGACCAAACACAAACTGAAGACTTTGAAAACCTTTCTTAACCCTTTATACTTGCAAGTTGACTCAAATGGAGGCTGACACATTGTGAATTTCAAGATTTGAAGACAAGTAGGCAAGTGGAAATGAGTACTATTTATGTGCACAATGCTAAGGGAATGAAAGAGAAAGGGTAGATAAATGACCAGTTCAACTTATACTAATTACAATAAATTTTGATAATTTTACATAAGATTCTTGAAGTATGAAAAACTGGGTTCATAAGTCATTTAACCAATCAAAGAGGGAAAAAGTTAAGGGACTGTGTGCATGCGAAACACCTTCTGAATAAAAATTCAGGCTTGAAAAGTCAGTTTTAACTAGAAAATTAATAAGAGTATTTCAATTTCTAATAAAATAAAATCCCTAATTTAGCACACATGCCTAGAACCAACATAAAATTTCCTGCTTTGAGTGATGTGCAATGTTCTGAGCAGTCTATGCATCGCAACAAACTGATCTCTTTTCACAAGCTCTTGTAGGTGGAAAGTATGTGAATTCTAAAGGATGAAAGATGAATAATGCATACAAATATGATGATTTTCTAAAGAAACCCTCTCCTTGCTAGAAAATGATGGTAATTTTAGGATCATCAATGGCTTGAGTGCAACAAAAGGATATTGCCAAATTTCAAACTGACCATTGTACATATGTTGATGTCATCAAGCACTAAAATGTCCTTTACTTAATTTACATGACTCTAATTGATTCTAGTCACAATGACCCCCCAACTAACTTATGATGAGAACATCCCTTATGAAATGACCCCTTTAATTTTCATAATGACTCATGATATCGATGACTTCAAATGTTAAATGATAAGCCTTTAGGGACCTTATAATTCAAATGAAGACTGCAAGACGTTTCTTTGATATACATATTTACAATAACCTGAGCAACTTTGGGACTTTTTGTACAAAGGCCATTTACACTACGATAGTTGGTGGATTCATAGGCTAAATCTTGCAAATAGACCCCAAAATGAATAGTTAGACAAACACCCTTTTATTCGTTTATTATAGGACCCTAACAATTCCAACATGTCTAAACTCTTTTAGTGGTCCTAGGGATATTATATTCCGCCCGAACCCCCACCCCCCTCCCTCCCTTTAAAGATAAAATCGTCTTCAGTGTTCATCTATTCATATTTTCATCACCATTTAATATTAGTCCAATCTTTATCTCCAACTAAAATTGTCTTTTCATTCAAATTTATCTTATCTTTGCAATATACTTTTTAAATCATCTTTCAATCATGTCATCTATGTCTAGTCATGATAGTTCTGTAAGAATAACAAAAAAAGATGTGTCCTTCCCCTTCAAAATGAAGGATTTTATATTTAAGAAATACAAATAAGTAAAAAGATAATGTTTTATTAATAATCATAAATATTTACATCTACAAAAATATCCAATTTTTCCTTCCATCCGTTGAGCTATTATGAAAAAAAAACAATGTCTTCAATCAAGCAGTTCTTACCTGCAAGTATTATTATAAACCATGGCCACTTCACAAAATATTTTATTTATAGGTTATTTATCAGCTATGGAAAGCACTCTTTTAGTGGTTTATCAGCATGATATCAAGCACCTTGGTGGTTTATCAGTCTCCTTAGCATCCACCCCATGGCGTATGACAAATAAATTTTGTTTGGTATCTCTTTAATCATAATCAAATCATTTTTAATCACAACATTTTAATCAAATTATATTGACAATATTTTTAACCATTGGTCATTTATCTTAGTACTGTTGCAAGTACTAAGAGAGCATAGTGTTCTCTAATCACAAAAAATAAAAAAAGTAGCTATAACTGCAAAAAGTACATAATGTCTTAGCTCCTTGATAAATACATCCACAAGAATATAGATACAGTATAGTTTTTCCTTGAACTACACATCTAGTAGTTCCTACTTAAGCGCCAGTCTCCTATAATATTCCCAAAATAATAGAAAAATAAAACACTTTCATTTTATCAACAATATATATATATAATATATACTAATATATATATATATATATATATATATATACTTATATATAATATATATATATATATATATATAATATATATATATATATATATATATATTTAACTTTCTCATAAGGAATATTTACCTTTCAACTTTTTTGGATTTTCATCCCACTTGTCATCCTAAGAAAATCATAAAAAGTCATTTCAAAACAAATTTTCCACTTTGTCATACATTATATGTTTGATTCCTGATTTTTAAATATAAATCAAAATCATTATTTGATTTCCACTATTAATTCAGATTGACATATAATGTTAGGACAAAGTGAGAAAAAATTTGTTTGGAAATGACTTTTATGATTTTGTAGGATGACATTGTGGATGAAAATCCAAAAAAAGTGAAAGGTAAATATTCCTTATGATAAATTATATATATATATATATATTTAATTCCTCATAAGGAATATTTACCTTTCACTTTTTTGGATTTTCATCCACATGTCATCCTACAAAATCATAAAAGTCATTTCAAAACAAATTTTCCACTTTGTCCTAACATTATATGTCAATCTGAATTTTAAATATAAAATGAAAATCATTATTTGATTTCCACTATCATTGAACATTTCCTTGAAACATTGTTTCATTCAGCACTTATTATTCCCGCCAACTCAAAATCATTCTAACCCATCACTTATATTGTTAATCAAGCTTCATTTTCCATGTAGACCATTGTGGGAAAAGGAATGCTCCGATGAGAATTGGTTTCCACTAACCATATCTCCCCATGAGTCAAGTTCACATCCAAGATAATTTCTTGATAGTGACCACACTAGGTCCAAAAAAGGATTCCTCTTGGTAGCATCCTACCTTCATGTAACAATGTCTTTTTTTGAGGAATTTAAGTCTCAACAATTAACTCTTTTGGGTCTCCTCCATCAACACTTGAAACCCAACAAGGTTGCTTTAGGATTTTCCCCTCTCACCTTCTTGGCTATCCTTTTTTTCCCTTATTGAGATAATCTATTTCTAGGGTGAGGAAATTTAGTAAGGAAACTTCCTCTACCCATAGCCCTTATTGGGCCTTTTCTAACTATCTTGGAACTTTCTGGGATGTGAAATTCATTTAAGTTCATTTTCCAACCATAATTTTACATGGTTGACCATATGAAATTTTTTATTTAATATTAAAGCTAAAATTACATTTATGTACATATTGTATTCATAACGGTAAACATTATACCTTCATATTTGTAGTTACAAATCACATTGCAATATTTTACCTTCACTCGTTCTTATAATCCATGTTGTCGAAATCTTAGTGACTTGATTGTGATTCCATTAAGTTACCCCTTATTAGCCATAATAGAAGCATTAGTCACAAGTTTACTTCATAAAACCATACTCTTTACAAAATCACATTATTTAGAAAACACTAAAGATTCATTTTAACTTTCACATGCATCAATTTTTGGTACTGGTCCTATCAATATTTCACTTATATTTCCATGCATTAAGAGTGACCATAGAAAATTATGGTATCTCATTAAAATAAAGAATCCATGAAGATGTTTTCTAAAACAATAGTTAAGAGAATAGGACCTTAATAATTGACATTCACCATAGTTCTAATTCATGTGAAGTAGAGTTTCATTTTATGCATATGTGGATAACCATTAATGAGTATGCGACATTGTTAAATTAAAGTCAATTACACAATCTTTTCTTGGTTAAATAAATTAGTAATGCCAATAAATTCAAAATTCCATCCAAATTATCATTTAGCGATGACATCAAAGACACTACATTTCCACAACATAATGGACTTAATTGATTAGGTTTAATATGTAATGTCACTACAATATCCACACGTACTATATGATTTTCTAAAGGATGAAATCAACATATTTGTTAGATGCATGATGCATATTGGCTGACATTATCATTGAAGCATAAACTTGTAGAAATAGATTATTATGCATGAAGTTTGACCAAACAATGTAATTAGCATTTGGCTACTACGAGTTTTATCATTAACGTTGTCGAATGTGCATTAAACTATCAAATAATATTGGTTGCACCTATCAAACTAGTTACTATTTATGCAAGTTCATATGGAATCACAAACCTTTTTCCTTTTTATTATTATTATTGTCATAAAAATGTATTTATATTAAATATGTACTTTTAATGACACTATTGTTATCATGATCTAAGTTCTTTTTGACATTCAAGGACATACAATAACGTGTATGCATTAATAAAAAAAATAAAAATTGTAATCATGATAGTTTCTTCCATATGCATAAAAGCCTATATAAATATTTAATCATACAAAACACTAATTTACCACTAGTAAGCGTAAATAACAATATTGGTGAAAATTCAAATAGAAAAAATTCAATAGCGTCTAAATAATTTCTAGCATCAAATTGAATAGCGTCTAGAAGGAATATAAATGACATAGTGGATTGTGCAAACAAATAATCACTTCTTCTATTTGTCAACATCCTACCATCTACAATAACTTTTCCTCCCTTCCATCTATCAATTAATCAAGCTTAATTGAAGGCACAAGATTGATATGATTTTCTAATGTTACACAAAAAGACAACATCATCAAGATTATCAAATAGTAAAACACTTAAGTGCACACTGATATTACCCAGGAAGCTTCAAAGGGGAAACCCACAAATTTTTGTTTTGTTAAATGTTTCATGAGAGCGTTCACCACTAACTCCATGGTGGAAAGGGATTCCATCCCTTTTCCATTGTTAAAATTTATAGAGAACATAATATTTAATTCAAAAATAATTAACTAGAGGCCATTACATTAATCATGTAACATTAATTTGTCAAGCACTGTGTCTTTGTCACCTGATTGTTTCTTGCAGTGGATTATCCTTCAGTTGATGATCCTTCACTCTACATAGACTAGTAGTCAAGCATAATGACTTCATTGTCTACCTTAGTGTTAAATATAATCCATTTTTCAGTTATTGTATAAGGGAGTGATTAAACACTTTTAATTCATCCTTCACATTAGGTCACACTTATTCTATACAATTAATGTCGTCAACAACTCTGACATCATGATTATATAAAACATTTATCAAACCCAAATAATAAATCTCTACTAGTGATGCTTCTAACATCTTTTCGTGTTCCACTTTCTTGCAAATGCATACTAACATTAGAATATGTCTTTGATATTTTCTTTTACATGCATCGTCAAGTGAAAAACCAGTTTATAACACATGCATAAATAAAATGTATAAAACGTATTGAGACATGTCTCTTTATTCCCAGCACACATGTGTTAATTAAAAACACATAACTTCACAAAAATGGTTATTTATCCATGCATATGTATGGTTATGAAACATGTCTAACAACATCAATATCACATGAATAAATTAAAATGCATAAATATAACCAAGTTATGCTCATCTAACCCTACTTCACATGCATCATAAGAAAGGGAATAGTTATATTTTACCTCTACCCATAATGACATAGTAATATTTTAGAAGAATCACCATGATTACCACAATTTCTTCATAGAAAAAGAGGTGAATATCTCCAAAAGATAATCACTAAAACTATTAATATTTCTTTGCATAAGGTTCTTTTCCAAAATCAAGTCACCGCAACTACACATATTAGTTTTTCTTTTAAAAGGAAAACTAACACAACAACTATCACCTTTGTACATATAAAAACATAATTTTTTTTCAAAAGAAAACAAACACAATAGCTATTATTTATATGCATAAAGCACATATTATTTTTCAGGAGAAATTACCATAACTTTTCCCATGTTTGCATGCAATAATAATATATATTTTCTTTTCACCATAATTAAGCACAAAAATAACGTGTTCTTTTTCAAGAAAACCACAAGAACTAACTATTATTTTCAACCAGAAAGACGTAGTCACTTATCTCTTTCATGTAGTCTGGCCTTAGTTTTTCATGGTGAAGAGAAAAGTGGCTACAGTTGATTATGAGACAGTTTAAATAATTGTTGTGTCATTATGGAGACCATCCAAAAACTTCTACCATTTTAAATTCACTACATGCATTATACTTGGCTTTTATTTGCACTGCCATTTCAAATCAGATTGATCACTGTCCAAAAACACCATTGGTTACTCTCCCTTATCATCTTTACCGACGTGCTCAGCCACATGACATTTGTCATCAAATATAATTGCGATGGAAAATTATTAAGGGAATTTGGTTTGAAGATTGTTGACAACATTCTTCATAACCTCTTGGAATCATCTTCAAAGGCATGAAGTACAACACTTCCAAAGAATTTTTTTCATGGATCTCGGCCATGATTTTTTCTTGTTGGTGAAAAAGAAGCGGTTTCCTTCAGAGCTACAAAATACAACAGTTTAGTACCTGTCCAGGATATGGTAAACATGTTTCCAATCTTTTGCGTTAAAGTGTTAAAGAATTCATTGGGAATTTCCACCCCTATGCCCCTATTAATATTTTTTTCGTGGAATGGATTGTAAGGTAGTTCAAACCATTTGTAAGCTCTAAACAAGTATGGGCATCAGCTGATCATGAACATATCCACACACACGCACACACATATACATGTTTAATCAAGTCATGATGCCAACATTTTCGAATTCTTTTAGTGCTCCTAGGGATGTTACATTATTTTTATAAATATAGTGATAGCATGGAAACCCTTTGTAGAATAATATGAGGGATATTTTTTCATGTAACTTTATATTAATAAGTAACAAAATAATACTTACATTAACAAATTAACAATACTAATAACGAAACAAAAATAAATATTGATAAATAATAAAAATACTTCAATTTTTACCTTAATTTTACATCAAATTTTATGCAAACAGATAAGTAATGTTAAGTAAAAAATAATAATTCACATTTTAGTATGAGGGAGATATGTAATTCCTTCAGTACTTAGGATGAAATTTAGAAATCACATGTAACATACCTTTATATCAATTTTAATGTAAAATAATTTAAATTAAAAAATTTCTTATATTTACACATTCTATTGTTAGGGAGATGTGTTATTCCATTATTAATATGGAGTTCATGTATAATATTTAAAAAATATTAATATAGAAAAATGTTTAATGTGAATTATAAATCAAATATTTCAATATACATATTAAGTAAAATATTTTAATATCACTCACACACACAAATGCAACACCATGAATAAGTTCTCTCGTTAAATCAAGATGGTGTGATAGGGATTAGTAATGACTTCAATGTTTAATGTGGAATTGACTTGTAACATTTCAAAAAATATCAAACTTTATATAGAGAGATAACATAATTTAACGTAAAAGAAAAAAAAAATAGAATGAAGGACACATGTAATTCCTTTAGTAGTTAATATGGAGTTGACAAATTGCTTGTAACATAATTTTATATCAACTTAAAAATAAAATCTATTGAATTAAAAAAAATTGTTGGATATTCAGTTTGCGTTGTAAGAAAGATGTGTTGTTTCATTCTTAATATGGAATTCATTACTACTCATTACACGTATGATAGATATTAGTAATGACTTCAATATTTAATGTCGGGTTAACATCTAATATTTTAAAGGATATTAATAACAAAACCTAATTCAATATAGAGAGAGAACACATACAATTCTATATATTATACAAAACAAGTTATATTTCTTTAATAGTTAAAACAATTTGTTATTTATTGTTCAAAACTAACATACATCCATATTAATTACAAATCTACCAAGAGCGAAAAGGAATAAGATCTCTTGAACTGCAAGGTTTTCATCTTGAGAGATTTGATTCCTCTTAGTGCTTAGTAGATCTAGAGTTAAGATGGATCTATGTTGGTTGATAGAATAGCTATAAAAATGTTAAATGAATATTACTTAGATACTTTCAAGTCATGGTTTCTTAGACCATAGACTATCCTACAAATCATAAACACAATAGTAAATTAAAATAATATATGATGACAATGATTAACACAATTAAGACAAACATGGTCTATTGCACCTTAAGAATGTAAGATACTACTTGTTATTCTTTAGTACTTTATTTTTATGCTTGAAAAGTATTAAGTGAAGTGTTCAAATATCACAATAGCTTTTTTGAATTAAAATATAAAGAAGTTTGGTAGTGATAAAATGGAAAATCTAAGAAAAATATATTTTCATCCTCAACCCTCTTGATGTAACAAAGAGCACAAAATATTTCATCCCATGGTGTTTTTTTGTATAGGCCAAGCCCGGCTTCACTATGAAGCTCATGAGAATTTGTTTTCCTTTTAGTAACTTTCTATTTTTTCTTAACATTAGTCAAGAACAAAATATAAGTTTTTGAATTTTTAGATTGTGTTTTATTACCTCCTTATGATATTTTAGTTTACTTTTTCCCTCTAACTCTTTTTCAACCCACGATTTCTCTTTAAATTTTGAAATAATAATATTTTTAGTATTTTTCCCTGATTGAGGCATCAAAACATGTGGTAATGGATGGGAGGATCTCAACACCCTGCTTCCTCCCATTGCATTTAATAGGGGGATGCCATGGCTATCTCGCCCCATCCTGCCACACATGTTAACTATCATAGATCCTTTCACATTAAGATGACATCTCTCGTTCCATTTGTGAGATCTTGACCTATATGTTGGGGCTTTCTATTCTTATAGAACCTTATTCATACTCTCTCTCCTCCCCCCCCCCCCCCAGCCCTAGGAGGGATATTTCCCCCATGGTGTTGGATTTGTGGAAACAATGTTTATCTATTGTGGCTTTGTCTTTTTTTGTAATCCCTATGGCATGCTCCCGCTATAGTTGGGATACCTCTCAAATAGTGTGGGTTCTATGAGAACCTAGTTGCACAAAGGTATTAGTTCCCTAGTAGCCATCCTCCATTACATGCACACAATGTTGATCCTTCAAGCATGGAGTTGTGTGATAGCAACTCTGGAAGCAATTTCTAGGATGTCAAAAGTGGTGACAGTTGGGGGTAGAGGAAAAATGGGAAGTGGCTAGAAAGGCTTCAAACTTCATCTACAACATTTTTGTGCCCATTTGGAAGCCAATTGTGAGGTAATTTTTTCTATGTCTAATCTTTGTAGCATTTTCATCTTGTTATCCTTTGCATGGTTGAATCTGGTACATTGTCTGTAGGGTGTCTCGGTGGTCCATACTTTCAATCCTTTTCCTGGGATTTTACAGATTTTGGACCCTACACAGAGCTTCTCTATGTTCATTCTTCCTTTATCATAACTTTCTAATCAAATTCCAAAGCCTTTCTAGTAGTTGAGTGTTAAATTTATGCTAATAGTGTCATGGATCTTATCAAACCATTTCATCAGTTTTCCCTTCTATTGTAGCAGCTACAACAACCCTCCAGAATTTTTCCTTAGCTTTGTTTTGGAGCCTCCCTACCAACGTTATTCATAGTAGCATGTCTTGCTTCATCAAGTACACAATTTCCAGTGATTTTCTTCCATAAAGATAGCCTATTGATCAATCCTTGAGGCATTCCCCTTATAGGTTTTTCATCCAGACTTGGTCCAGCAGCAGGCTGAGCAACGCCTTCAATAATTTGCACAAATCTAGAGGGAAACCAACCTTCCCATTAGAAATTGCACATTCTTGACTAGTAGCTTGTTGGGCCCGAGAATTGTGCAATTCTACTGAGTAAGCTTCACATAGAAATTTGTGCAATCCTTCCCAGCTGGGATGCTTAGCCCAGAATTCGCACAAATTTGGGCAACAATCAACTGCTCTACTCAGAAATTGTGCAAATCTTATGAGAAGCCAACCCAACTCCTAACTAGAAATGCACATTTTCTCCCAGCAGTTGAGCAACCTCTTGCATGTGTAACTGAGTTGACCAGTTCCCTTCGGGACTGAATAAAACAGACTTGCATGCATGGGCTTCTTCTTCCAAGGCAGCATGCAACAACATCCCTTGTTTCAGGGACCTATTTTTGGTAATTGGAGGTTACATGCAAGGATCATTTCAGAAACCTCCCACCACATGTCGCTTTCCCTAGGTTTGTGGCATGCACATCACAACCTTGAATTTATCAAAACTCATCAACCATACACTACAAAGATCATTCCTCACATCAACCTTGAAGCTGTGACATCCCACATCACATCTATGACCTGTCGGCACATTCAACTCAACTATTTTTGGGTAAGCCTGCTTTCCATGTCTTGTGTTGCATTTCTAGTGCTTTTTGTGTTTCACTTCATATGATTGTTGTCTTCTTGATTTCACTGAGAGCTTGCTGTCATTTTGATACATACTAGCTTGTACCAACATTGTTTTAGTTTTAGTTGCTATCTCACTATTATCACATGCATGAAACTGTTTTGCATGAATGGTTGCCAATTCAGAATCTCGCTTCACCCACATGCATGTTGATATGTTTACTGAATCTTTCATTCAATGTTTGCATGCATGATCATTCACTTATGCTTACACTCAGTATCTCCATGCATTCACATTCACATTCACTTTCAGTTTCTCGTCGGCGAGTCTAAGAAAGCTTGGCCTAAACACTGCCTCCCCAAGACAACATTGCGTAATTTGAGAGGGAAGGCTTTGTCTTACTCTTGAGAAATGCGCATTTCTACCCAGTGATTGTCCTACAATATTGTATTGCGCAATTCTAAGGGACAGTGACTGTTGGCCCAGAAAATTGTGCAATGCAGTCACTGAGCTTGCAACCATTACCAACTGAGATTGTGCATTGCTTAATTCCAATATTCATCAGCTAGATTAGACTGTGCATTGCATGGTTCCAGTAGTCAATTAGCCTCCCAGTACCCTAGACTATGCCTTGTGAAGTCTCGGTAGTTAGTATCCCAACCTCCCAACAGAAATTGTGCAACCTTCATAATCATTCAAACAGGTATGTTGCAAGTCAGTTATCAAGTTTACTTTTGATTTCAACTAACAGATTTCTTGCCATGAGTGTTGCCATGTCTCTAGGTATCACAGATGTTCATATACCTCTCATCAGTACAGGTACAATGGTTTCCAAGATGGTAGAGTTAAAGAACCATTTAGAGCACACTTGAGGATGCATTCGATCAAGTGTCTATGGACTTGCCTACCCATGAAGACATCAAGTTGTTTGTAGACAAGGACATCAAGATATGATGGCAGTAGCATCAAAGGTAGCAGCATCATGAACATCAACATATTGGATACAACAAATGCAATATGAAGGTTGTTGACAACACAGAGGGGGAACAAAGTTGCAAGCTCAAGAAGATCCACTTGTTGTGAAAGAAACTTTGGAGACTCAAGCTATGAGGCGAGGATGCGACATGAAGATCATGTGAAGGCAAAGAACAAAATAGAGAAGGAGTTGCATGTGCTCAATTAGCAACTCAAGGAAGAAAAGGTACAACAACAGGTGAAACATGCAGTCACGGATGAAACTATGCATGTACAAGTTAAAGATCCATCCCAACAAATGGCACGAAGTAGACATGGTGAGCAGTGTTGCTGATCGCATGCAAGGGAATTTAACAACATGCATGTCATTGTTGGGCACCAAATTTGCTTACCTTTTCCTTACATTTTAACCTATCCTTCCATCCTTTCACACCAATTGATATGGATTTATTGTGATAAACCTATGAGGTAACCCTTCTTCCTAATGTTTCTTGGAATATTTAGTTGATGAAGTAAAGTGACAAGGGTTTTTCCTATGTGAACTACTAAAACTTGTTCGGCAACAATGTAACAGCTTAACCAACTCTCATCTACTTTCAAGCCTATTTTTGATCTTTTCTGTTCTTGCTCTCTCAGCAATTAGCAGATGTTATGGACTGTTGTATATTTTGGGCATTATTTGTCAGGTTTTAAGGGAATATGTCATTCTCATGTGTTTGTATAAAAGGGGTTTTATTCCTGTGTGAAATGTTAGCCACACAGAGGCATATATTGTAACAACACTTTACATACTAATCAAATACAAGTAAGTTGTTGTTCTCTTCTTAGCTATGAGATAACGCAACCCTCATCAGAGAGTTGGGCCTGCTCTTCTTATTAGGTGCTACGCATATCTTTTATGTGTGTCTTTTTCCATTATTGTGTGTTAATTCCTTATTATTGTTATAGATATTTATTGATTGCTATGAATGCCTTTTAAGTTCTGCAATTTATTTCTAATTACTATTACAACGATGCTTGGATTATTTAGCCACAAATCCTTGGTTGATGTAAGATTGTAACCTTGCCCCTACATATACCTTGTGCATTACCTTGAAAGTTGTATGCACTCAGATTAATGAATTAATGTGGAAAAGGGTGGAATAGTTTATTCACACTCAGACATCAACATTTTGGCGCCATTGTCAGGGAAGGCTAACAAGGTGCAAGACACGATTTGTATTGACCAAAGGATCAATCTCTCGTGTTAGGGAGGGAAGTGCTACCCTCCTCAAACTCCTGAGTGTAGTATTATGATTTTGGTCACTTTTTACTGTTTTTTGGTCGAGTTTCTTGCTTTGGTCATTTGTTCTGAATTTTTTTGGGTTGTTAAAACCTGATCTCTCATCTTGGGGAGTGAATGGTCTTTTAACATCCTGCTCTAGGTCCTGAGCTTTATATTTCTTTTTATGTGTGTTATTTTCTTGTCTGGTCTCTCATCCTTGTGAGGGAAGGGTGTTTTGACACCCTACTCCAGGTCTTGAACCCTACATTTCTTTGTTTTTAGTTGTTTTCTTTTCCTGCTTGTTAAAGCCCTACCTCTCGTCCTAGGGAGGGAATGGTCCTTTGACACTCTACTCCGGGTCTTTAGTGTAGTGATTTAGTTTATATATTTTCGTCTTACCAACTTGCATGAACAATGATTTCAATAAAAGGGGCAGAGGAAAAGCCCCGAAGAAAGAAGGACATGATTTGGGAAGGAACACTTATATCCAGCAAATCATCACAAAAGTTGAATCTCAGGCATCTTCTCGTGCTGCTGTGAGGGTAGGGGCTCAAACAAAATAAAAGGGACAATGTTTTGAACAACTAGTTCTATCCAAAATACCTCCTATTGATTCAATACAACAAAACGTTCTAGCATCAGAAGAAATATGCAAGAATGTACATGATGAAGGAGTACTATTGCTCATAACAGAGAAAGAAGAAGTTGTAAGTAGAAGGTCTGAGGAACTAGCCCATTCTAGTAGGGAAGGAGAAGTTGCAGAAAAGGGGTCTGAATGATAAAGCCATTGTGTCGAGGAGGAAGGAGTTGTAAGGGTATTGATATCACCATGGGATAAGGGGAGTGTTGCTAAAGAAACTCGAACTTTCGTGACAAGACCCCCTCCATCATTCGCTATATAGCCTGCTAAAATTCCTAGCAATTATTGGAGGATATTCATGGCACCCACAGCCTCTACTATTGACTTCCCAATTGAGGATCTTGGGACTGGCGCACCAATGAAGCCCATTCCTTTGACAACCTTACCAAGATTTCATGGGCTGACTTCTGAAGACCCCAACACGTTCCTTTTTGAATTTGATATTGTGTGTTGGGGATATGACTATATAATTGATGCTCAGAAATTGAAAACCTTCCTTGCTACATTAAAAGGGACAACCCTGTGATGGTTTATGTGTCTAGGAGGAAAGATTATCTCCACATTGGATGGTAAGAAAACCTCTTTTCTAGAGAATTATCAAGATTACTGCAAATATTGGGATATTAAGGTATAAATTTTTAAGTTCATGTAGAAAGAAGACAAGAATATGGAGGACTATGTGAAATGATTTAAGTACACACTATAGAGATTAGGTCATTCTAACATGAATAAGGATATTTTGAAAATTATCCTTCTCTGGGCTATTTAAGAAGACTCTCTGGAATTGTTAAACATAGTAGGAAAGGGAGATGTATCAAAAGAGGAATTTGATACCATTTGTGACGTGTGCATCTAGTGCTTGAGGGGAGATGTAAGGAATAAACAAGGAATTCAGTCAACAAAAGTATTTGGTGGAGGTGTCATGAAAGAAAAAATTGGAAACCTGCTGGATAACTTAAGGACTGATACCTTGAGTACCCTGTTTGCACAGATGGACACAATGCAAATAAAATAGGAACCAATGGAATTAGAAGATTCCTATATTTTGCCTTAAATGTAGAAAAAAAAATCGACATAGAGAATGTCCCTCCTATGAGACAAGTTCATGCCACTCCTTGCCAGGATTGAAAGCAGTTTTTCAAGGGACAGCTGAAGACGTGGACCAACTATATTTTATCTGATCCAAAAAGCCATGGAAACCTCGGCCACCAACTGGAAATCAAGGTATGTTAAAGGATCCATCTTAGTATTTTAATAATTTTAATATGCGTCCTTATTCCATGCCTTATCCACCTATGTGGCCTCAATATCAGTTTCCAACCTGCCAATAGTGGGCTCCTCAAACTAGTTTGAATTCTCAATGGGCCCCGAACTAGCATGGACCCTCTCCTCCTGGACAATTTCCCTGGTCAATGCCACAATAGAAACTTCAGTTGCCCTCTAATATACCTCCTAGTAGTCTGCCTGTTCGCCCTCAACTTCCTATCCAACCAAATCTAAATCCTAACAATAAAGGGGATCAACAAGCTCACACACTAAACCTGCCTTCATACAACATATCTACCACAGAGCTTTATGAGATGAATTTGAGATCAGGGCAGGTAGTAGATGCTCATCCCTCACCTGTTATTATTGAACAAGTTCGCAGTGAGGTTAGAGAGCCAAGGACAGTTGAAGAAAAATCGAACCAAGTTAGTAAAAATCAGACATCTCCTCAACTGTTAATTACTTAAGAACATCGAGTTGACCCACCCTATCCTGAAAGATTGGCCTTGAGTAAACAAACCCCTCAAGCTGAGTTTGACCTATTAGGGGAGTTACAAAATTTGTTTGTTAAGATTCCCCTGTTACAAGCTATGAGGGATGTACCTGTATATGAAAAAACTCTTACGGAATATTGTGCTAAAAATCCTAAAAAAAAATGAAGGGACCCACTCACCATTCATGTGATGGGAAAGTTATTAGATTTTATGATGGGAAAGGCTATGCCTATGAATTATGGGTACCCAGGGAACCCAAATTTAACTGTGAAAATTAATGGAGTGGAAATTCCAAATGTGCTGGTAGATTTGGTTGCTGCTATAAATGTCATCACTGCTAAAGTTATGCATACATTAGGTCTTCGAAACCTGAAACATACACCTACAGTGCTAGAGTTGGCAGATAGATCTATAGTCAAATTGATAGGGAAGCTAGAAGACATTACAATCTTAGTTGATTCATGGCATTACCCCGTGGATTTCTTAGTACTAAAAATGCAGTCCCCAGCTAGTGGCCATCCATTGATTCTGGGAAGATTGTGGTTAGCAACCACAGAGGCCTACATTGGGTGTCGTTATGGGAATATGGTTATCTCAAATGGGAAGGTTAATAAAAACCTTGTGTTATATCCTCCTGTAGAACCTAGCCCATCAGTGAAGCCATATGGTCGCAAGAAACATTTACCGAAGGAAGAGTCTAAATTTGAGGATGAAGAATTAAGACCAGTTCTTACTATTGGACAAACCATTTAGCTAAAAATAGAAACAGGAGATGATACAATTACCACCTTCATTAGTGACCATTGTTCCATTTCAGATATAAATAAGCAAATTCTAGAATCTGTTTTGAGCTGTGAAATGCAAGAAATTATTGAAACAACAAATGGATTTGAAGAGCTTCCCACAACTGTGGCCCATGACAGCATTCCTGTGGAGATAGAGCCAGGAAATCCCCTGAATATTAACCCAAATCTATTAGAATCCTAGGAAAAACAACTTCTAGATGTTCTTTGAAGTCACAAAGAAGCGTTCGCCTGGGACTATACAGACATGAAGGGGATTCTTGCCAATCTATGTACCCATCATATATACATCGAAGAGGATTCTCGTCCTTTGCGACAACCCTAGAGGAGGATGAACCCCACTCTGAAAAACATTGTCAAGGAAGAACTTCAAAAGCTGTTGGATGTAGGATTTATTTACCCCATTTCGAACAGCCAACGGGTTTTCCCATTGGTGACTGTTCCCAAGAAAAATGATAAATGGTAGATATGTGTAAAATATAGAGAATTAAATAAGGCAACATAGAAAGACCATTTCCCTTTACCATTCATTAATCAAGTCCTAGATACTTTGGCTGGGAAGAAGTTCTTCTCCTTCCTCGACGGATTTAGTGGGTACAACCACATCTAGATAGTTCCCAAGGATCAATATAAAACCACTTTCACGAGCCCTTGGGGAATTTTTGCATACTGAGTCCTTCCATTTGGCATCTGTAATGTGCCTGCAATATTCCAAAGTGCAATTTTAGGGATTTTCTTTGATATGGTAGATGACATTGTTGAAATTTATATGGAAAATTTTACTCTGTACGGGGATTCATTCGAAGAAGGGCTGGCACATCTGGAAAAAGCTCTTGAATGGTGTAAACAAATGCATGTCTCTTTGAGTACAGTAAAGTGCCACATGGTGATGGAGGAAGGAATGGTCTTGGGACATTTTCTTTCAGTTGTTGGAATTCAGATGGATTCTACTAAGATAAAGGTAATATTGCACTTTCCGATATCGAAAACACCCACACAGGTATGTAGCTTCATTGGTTTCACTGGTTATTACATTTGCTTTATAGAAAATTTTGCTAAGATAACACATCCACTTTTTCAATTGCTGACGAAAGATGCAGATTTTGTGTGGACAGATGACTGTGATGCAACCTTTGTGAAGATCAAGGAACTTGTATGTAGAGCTCTGATCTTTCGAGGGCTGAACTGAACATTACCATTTCATATCAATGCTGATGCCTCTCACACAATAGTTGGGGCAGTTTTGGGACAACAAATAGATAAGGTGCCATATGCAGTTTACTATGTTAGTAAGAACTTGGCTCCTGCTGAGTTAAACTACACAGTGACTGAAAAAGAATTCCTTGCTTTCATCTATGTCATCAACAATTTCTAGCCTTATATTACTAGGTATCCCACCTTTGTACACACTGATCACACAAAAATCAGGTATCTGATGAATAAACCCATTACTCCTCGTCGTATTACAATATGGTTGATGTTAGTCCAAAGATTTGACATGACCATAGTAGATAAACTAGGAAAGGATAATGTGGTTGTTGATTTTCCATCTAGACTAGATAATAATGCTAAAGGTACACCCATAAAAGATAGTTTTCCAGATGAGCACCTTTTGCAATTTTTGCTAACACTCTATGGTATGCAGGCTTTGCTAACTATCTTGCTATAGGGAAGGTACCTTGTCAGTTGTCATACATCGAACAACGGAAAATTATTCATCATAATACCTGATATTCATGGATGGTAGGATACCTTTTTCACACAGGGGTTGGTCAGTAGATTCAGCATTGTGTATCTGAGGATGAAATTATGAGATATCGTAGCCTACCCATGATGGCCCTTGTGGAGGAAATTTTGCAAATAAAAGAACAGGCCACAAGGTGTTGCAAATGGGATACTATTGGCCTTTTATCTTTCAGGATGATCGAGATTATGTCCAAAGATGTGACAATTTTCAATGCATGGGGTAGCCTCGAAAATCGGATGAAATGCCATTGCAACCCCAGGTAGTCCTCGAACCTTTTGAGAACTAGGAAATTGACTTCATTGGACCTTTTAACCCGCCTTCTCATCAAAAGGTTCACATTCTAGTTTGCACTAATTATGTGACTAGGTGGGTGGAAGCTAGAGCTGTTACGAAAGCAACGAAACAGGTGGTTTCAGATTTCCTTTTTGAAGAGATTTTTGCTTGACATGGTACTCCAAGGGAGAGTTTTTTAGATGGAGGGGCACAGTTGACATCCCACATGATAGCAAGGCTTACGCAAAAATATGGAGTCAAACACAGGGTGACAACTCCATACCACCCCCAGGGGAATGGACAGGTAGAAAGTACAAACAAGGTATTGGAAGATATCTTGACAACGACTGTAGCAAGCCATTGTCGGGATTGGTCTCAGAAACCTCTGGAAGCTCTCTGAGCATACAAGACAACATGGTGGAATACAACCTGGTTTTCACCATTTGAGTTAGTATATGGGAAATTCCCCTTGTTTCTAATAGAATTTGAGATCAACACACTCATATCAGCTTTGGAAGTAGAATTAGAGTTACGATAGGCCTAGAAACATCGGTTGGAATAACTAAATGAGTTAGATGAAAACCGTTCAGTGGCTGTCCAGAAAACTATTGTTATTCAACAACAGAGGATGAAATGGCACGATAAATTTATCAAGAGTAAGGTGTTTCATAAATGAGATTGGGCACTGCTCTATGAGTCCCATTTTAAAGATTTTAAAGGAAAGCTTCACATTGGCTGGATGGGACCCTATGAAGTGGATGTTGTGTTTGACAATGGAACGGTCAGATTGGTTACAATAGATGATACTCATGCTTCCATCTTAGTGAATGGACATCGTCTGAACTTATACCACCATCCAACTTCTAAGGATGCCTTCATCAAACATCTCTCTGATAAATTTGGTTTGATGGTTGTTGGTGTAGAGAATGATTCCTCTGTCTCTTCTTAAAAAAAAAACAAAAATTTATAATAATAAAATGTTGTTACTACTTAGTTGTTTTTCTTTTGTAGGAATCATGATCGAAATCCAATGATGAGGAGATGACAAATTTTTTCCAAGTAATAGTTGATGTTGTTACTTCAACACTACTATTGCTCTGATGGTGTTGTTACTCTGCCACTGCTGTTACTCCTGAAATTTTTTCTAAGTGTTGGATGTTGTACTCCATTGTTGCTGTTACTTTGACACTGTTGTTACTCCACCATTGCCGTTAGTCCTGAAATTTTTCTAAGTGTCAAATGTTGTACTCCACCGCTGCTATTACTCCATCAGTACTGTCACTAGCCACTGTTGTTACTCCTAAAAAAATTTCTAAGCGTTGAATATTGTACTCCACCACTACTATTACTCCATCGGTGCTGTTACTCTGCCACTACTATTACTCCTAAAAACAATTCGAAGTATTGGATGTTGTACTCCACCACTACTGTTACTTCGTCGGTGTTGTCAGTCCACCACTGTTGTTACTCTATCGGTGCTATTACTTTGTCGCTACTGTTACTCCTATGTTACTATTAGTCCACTGTTATTGTTACTCTGCTGGTGACGTTACTCCATTGCTATTATTACTATGTCATTGTTGTTACTCTGTCGTTCCTGTTACTCCGCCAGTGTTGTTACTTCGCTGTTGTTGTTACTTCACTCTTGTTGCTACTCCACTAGTTACTCTGCCATGATTACACTACCAAGTAGGTTGCTAGGTATGTCTTCGTTGACACTTACGGATTAAATTAAAATATTCCATCAATGAGAAATATACATGCCACATATGGCTAAATTTAAGTTGGGGGGGTCCCGTCATAAGTAAACGATGACATATTTAAAACCATAATAATGACATATCATATATCATTATTAAATTTGGTGTGAACGGTACACCCATAAATCCCATGATTTCGTAATAATTAGTTCGACACATTGGAATTTGAATTACATACATTCAATAACCAATTGTTATTTTCCAATTCATATGAATCAATTATCATAATTATTTCATCGTACATACCATGATTCGCCATAATTCTTGCGTTTTTAAAAAAAAAATCACTTGTCGCTTTCACCACTTTTTATCCCGCACTTCACCATGTTATTACCATCTCTATCAATTTGGTTGTTGTTACTCTCTCCCCCAACAGCCGACTGTGCCCAAGTGCTATTACTATTTCTACAGCAATGGGTGGGTTGGCTGTGTGTCACGAGCCAGAGGATACCACCTTGGTACGTAACAATAAAGAGGTGTGGCAAATTTTCATCAATGTTGGTTGGGACGTTTATTATAATAGATTTAGGGATTTAACTAGGGGATTGTAGTGGAATTCACACTCAATTTGAATGAAGATAACTCTCGGGTCATAGGATAGAAATCCCAGTCACAAAGGAAGTTATTGCCGAAGTCAGTGGATTTCCAAAGCAAGGACAGAGCTAGTTTTCACGAAGGACTTCCCTCTCGGAGTTTCCTAAAGTATTTTTGCAGGTCGGTGAGAGCATCATCCAAAAAGGATGGGGGTATGATCGTAATGCATCACTGCATCCATGGGGCAATATAGCAGGTTTTGTGATGAAATACATAACCTGCGAAGGATGGTACACCATTGTATTCAAGTATCATTTCAGGGTGTTATCTCATCTTTGATTTCCACAGTCAGAGGTCTTCTCTTTGAACATGTCGTTCTTTCTGCTAAAAATGCTCTAATTGATGGTGCAGTTTGATTAGCGTTCGCGATAGGTTGTAGCAGTCATCATCAACCATAGGTTGGTTCAGTTATTGGTTATGCATCCATTGGCACGATTTCAAATTACTTGGGTGACATTCCAGAAATCGACAGAAGAAGAGGTAGTAGCTGCTATAGCTACTAGAGAAGAGGAACCAGAGAGAATCGAGGAGGAACTAGCGGAGGAGGAATATGTAGACCAAGAATATCCTGAAGAGATGGAAATGGAAGAAGAGGAATTGGAGCAAGAAAGGGAGCTTGAAGGGGAAGAAGCAATCGAGGTTGTTACACAAGAACCAGCCTCGACTATGGAGCCGATGGAAGAAGAGGAATTGGAGTAGGGAAGGCCTAAAGTGGAAGAGATTGTAAGTGCCATAACCAAGGTGGTTACACAATAACTAGCCTCGACAGTGGAGCCGATGGAAGAGGAAGGATTGGAGTAGGAAAGGCTTGAAATAGAAGAGATTGTGGAGTCGATGGAGGAAGGAACTATGGATAGGATGGATGGGATTGACTCAGTGATACAAGGATCCACTTTTATTAATGAAGTGCCAAAGGAAACAATGCCAGCACCATTCACTCAAGAAGCATCGGATACGGGTGGTGGTGCCACACAAGAACCTCCCCCAACCCATCCGGTCCCAAAAAATCTGGAAAGGATGAGTCCTGAGGTTGACAATATCACACAAGAACCAGTGTCAACTATGTGACAAGAGTTAACATAGGAGGGAGCCTTGGGCCAGAGTAGAATTGTCACAGGTGAAGGGAAGGAACTCGAGATCACAAACTGAGCCAGTGTAGACCAGGGAGAAAACATATTTTAGTCTCCTTTTTGTGCCACCATTCCAAGTGGAGTGAGAGTGCTTCATTCTCCCCGACAGTCAGAAAGGGAGGTTGTTGTTCATCCCATTTAAAATTTTGATGGGTTTGTTAAAGATTTGGTCATTGTTAGTCTGTTGGTTGCTGATTCTCAACAAGGCCATTCCAAAGAATAGAGGGAGGAGGAACACCTTGCAGAAGAGCAGGAACAACGAGTGGATGAAGGAGGAATTGTTCAAGCAACATATGCCCTAGGGCCTAGAAGGGAGGAGGAAGCATTTTCTTCTGAAACAGGCGAACCAGGTAACGGGATCCCAGTAGGAGTACTCGTGGATATTTCTTCGAGTGATCCATCAGCTGCTGAACCAGCTGTACAACCGGCTACATGAATTGTTAAAGAGGAATTAATTGCTCCAAAAAAAGGGGAACCATGTAGGGAGAGCCCAACAAATGGATCAGTGGATACTCTTTCGAGTAATCCACCACCTGCTGAACTAGTTGCAGGGCCGATTGAGTTGGTTGTCAAAGAAGAAGTGATTACTCTCAAGAGGGAGGAACCAAGGATGGAGAATTTGACAAAAGGACCAATGGATACTCCTCTAAGTAATCGTCCACCTGTTGAAGCAACTGCACGGTCAGATGAAGTGGTTGTTAAGTAGGAATGGATAGAACTATGTGACTAGAGGAGGCCACCACTTAAAAAATAAATATCAGCTACAGTTCAAGGACATGATGTAGTTGAAATCAGAGGTTTGAAGGCTGAGAAGACAGGTGCATCAAGTCAAGAAATATGTAAGAAAGTATAAATGGTGGGCTAAGAAGCCTAAGGCCACAATGGTTGAAGCAACAACACAGGTAGATGATGTGTCAATGACCTCTGTTGCCACTCAAACGGATCATATCGAGCACTTGTTAGATGGTTGTGAATTCTCTTTAACAGTCGAGATTCAAACTTGGAAATTCACCATGGCCTGTTATCAGAATGAGGTGAAAAGGGTCCAAGAACAGTCATCCAAGGCTATCTTTTGGTATATAGAGTGAGTGGAAATATTATGGTTGAGGTATGCAAAGTAGGAACTCAAAGTAGAATGGTTGGAAGGGCTAGTGTTAGAACTAAAGGCTGAGAAAGAATAGGTGTTTAACCTGGAACAATAGGTAATCTCATGCTTCCCTCTTGCTTCTAGTTATGCCTTGTTCTTGCATGAGCAATTTCTTCACTTCTGTTTGGAAAGCATTAAGGAGGAGGTTAGTCATGAGATTGAGGACTCTGTAGAGTTCCTCCATATACTGAGAACCCATGACTTGGTAACCCAACATTTGATGTGTGAGCTTTACCTGAATGAATACTTCCTACGCAATGAAAAAGAGTTTAACTTGGTCCCATATGTGGGGGACATTCATTTAAGGTCTCTCACCTGTTATACTATCAACAAGATAAACTAGAAGAATGCTTCTAATATGTTTGATTCAAATCAAAACAAAAAGTCTCTTATGATGAGAGGGGAGTGCAAACAGTCTGTGACTATGTATAATAAGAACACCACCATTTTAGATATTTAGGGAAATAGAGAATGGATGCTGAGGACACAGAAGTGGTGTATTGACCTTTTTGTCAAACGAATAGTCACGTTTCAAGATGAGGCCCTTGATAGTTGTCAAAAGAGGTGATGATGTCACCTACAAATGTCCCCAATAGGGAACCTTTTGGAGCACCAAAGTTTGCATGAGCACTAATTTGGGTGCCAAGATATGCTGCATCCATCTAGACATGCAAGGTCTAGTGGATAGGACTTTAGTTCAGGTTCCCGATCATTTGGTTTCCAGTAGAACATTATACCCAACATACAGTGTACCAGATGATTGATGGAAGGGTGTCCTTCTCTCAGAAGGCTACAAGCCCCCAGGAACAAACATGGTAGATGAGTATGATCTCATCCAGCTCCACGCTGACTATAGCCATCCTAACCCAGACCTATGGAAGTGACAAGTTGGATGAGGGCATGCAAAAGCCTAGATGAGGGGAAATGTTGGGCACCAAATATGCTTATATTTTCCTTACATTTTCACCTATCCCTCCATCCTTTTGCACCAATTGATATGGATTTATTATGATAAACCTATGAGGTAACCCTTCTTCCTAACGTCGCTTGGAATATTTAATTGATGAAGTAAAGTCACAGGGGTTTTTCCTATGTGAACTACTAAAACTTGTTATTTCTATAGATTTCGATGAATATGTATCCCCTTCACAGCTTGTAGTAGCAGTCTTGTGTTCATAGAAGCTACTCGGCAATGTTGTAACACCATAACCAAATTCCAGCTACTTTCAAGCCTATTTTGGATCTTTTCTGTTCTCACTCTCTCGGTAATTAGTTGTTATTTTTAATTGTTGTATATTTTAGACATTAGTTTCTAGGTTTTGGGGGAATCTGTCATTCCCATGTATTTGTATAAAAGGGGTTTTATTCCTGTGCAAAGAGTTAGTGACACAAAGGCATATATTGTAACAACTCTTTACATATTAATCAAATACAAGCAAGTTTTTGTTCTCTTCGTAGCTGTGAGTTAACGCAACCCTGATCAGAGAGCTAGGCCTGCTCTTCTGATCAGGTGTTGTGTATTTCTTTTATGTGTGTTGTTTTCCATTATTGTGTGTTAATTCCTTATTGTTGTTATAGATCTTTATTGATTATTGTGAACGCCTTTTAAGTTCTAAAATTTATTTCTAATTACTGTTACAACGATGCTTTGATTCTTCAGCCACAAATCCTTGGTTGAGGTAAGATTGTAACCTTGCTACTGCATACACCTTGCATGTTACCTTGAAATTTGTACTCACCCGAATTGATGAATTAATGTGGAAAAGCATGGAATAGTTTATTCACACTCAGAAACCAACAGTCATCATGTGCACGCATGCGACGCCACCCATTCAGCACACTCATCGAGGTAAAGACAAGAAGCAAGTCTACCTAGATCTGAACATGTAGTTGACAGTTGATGTGCATGGCCAGTAGAACACACTGGAAAATCAATATGTTCATTATGCATTAGTGTGTTGCTGGTTCGGCGACACCTAAGAAGGCCATGCACATGTCAACAGATGAGTTGGATCGAGGAGCCATACTAATGTATCCAGATGAAACAGAGGTAAGAGTTTGCTTCAACAAGATGTCACCATCGAGCACATTCACATGATCACAAACAACCAAGCTTGGCATTAGCTCACCACCTTCACCATCACAAGCATGCCAAAGAGTTGGTCTCACCACATCGGACTAAGTTTCAGTGATGTCTTGCATGGCTTGCTCAAGCCATTTTGTCTCACACTGGCACATGTGCATTTTAATGTAATGTCTTGTCAAGTGGAAGTTCGAGTGTCGATAGTTGGATGTAAAAACCATAAAGTAGATGAAGAGTCAAGAGGGTAGATGAACTATCAAAAAGGGTAATGTCAAGGGTCACCCAACCCTTTGCTATAAATATAAGTTCATAACTCATTGTAAATGCTTTTGGTCAGCCAAGCTTCCGATAAGACTATCTTGCTATTATAGACATATTTGGGCAATGCAACCCCAATCACATATGTCGATAAATCAAGGGCTATTGAACCTCTAAAAGTGTCGTTTCACACCCTAAAGGATCATGGTCAACTAATTACACCATTTCCCATAAGTTCCACCTAAAAAACCACTTAGAACTAGACAAAACTAGACCATACAGACTCTCCATGCTTAGGATTCGATGCATACTGGCTGCTACACTAGCCATGTGCAATGGGTGAGAGTAGAAAAATGGCAAAGACAGTTTGCTAAGTGGAAACCCAGAGAATCTTCTAGAAACTTCTCATAAGACACTTGCCTCTCTGAATTCACCCAGGGATGAGTAAGTGATCATGAAATCTCCAAGTGGAACCAAGAACTATCAATGAAATGACACTAATCAAAAACCCAGAAGCTGACTCACCCCTCTGCAAATATCTATAAATGAATCCCTCATCTGAGATATATAGAGGCTAGAATTTTGTAATTTTTAAGGAAGTGCCATTGGTTTCTCTTTGAGACATTGTATTGTTGGGTGATCTTGCTTTTCATGAGGTGAAGAGGGCTTTCATGCTAGGGGGATGATGCTAGATTAGACAACTGGGTTGTAATCCTCTCTTCTACTTCTACTATCAATAAAGTTATTTGAGTTTTCCTCCATATACTTGTGTATTTGTGAATATTGCTATTTGTGAATGCAATTGTATGGTTAATGTTTTCTAATTCTGCATTATTTATGGTATTATATATCTCTATGCTTTGATGGTGTTTTTTTGCTTTTCCTCTACAAGTATTCTCTAAAGCAGGACAAGTAGGAAAGTCATGGCAAGCTCTATCAAGGGAGAGAGCAAACAAGCAAGGAGCCAAGCAAAAGATTTAGGTTGGTGCTCTTTGATTCTCTCTTATCTATCATACATAAAGGAAATCACAAGTTACTTTGAATTTTTTGTTTCTAAGATAGCTACCCATATTAGTGGGACTAGCAAATCAAATAGACACTAGTTTTCTCAGAAAAAAAAATGGCGACTCCACTGGGGAATGATTAGTTTTTTTTTTTTGTTATTGTTGTTTGCCTTATAAACTACAGAAGGAGCCTGAAGTTAAGCTAGCTAGCCTTCGAACTGCTTTTGCTATGAAATTGCAAAGTAGATCAACACTGTTTTAGTCAATCTTTGGGTTGGTTTATGAGCTAGACATTTGACTTACAAACATCCTAAGTTCCCTTGTGGTATCTCAGTAACCTCATAAGATCATACCCCTATACTTTGTGTTTACTGTCTATCATAGCTCAGCCTAAATCATTGAACTTAGCTACAAATTTTGAGCAAAAAGCAAGCTTAGTTTCATTCCCTGGTCCATCACACTGTCTGTAATTGGTAGCCTAGATGCATCGCACCTCCCATGTGTTGCAGGTGAGATGCATCCTTGTTTCCCTTAAGGATAGGTGCGATGACTGAATGATACTGTTTCCTTCTCTGGAATTTGGTTTTTCCTTCTTTGTTTTCACCTCTATTCATTAGTTTTGCTGCTTATGATCAGTATATCATTGTTGAAGCCTCCTTCCTTCACATTATTCAGCCTCCATTGATCAAGAATTGTGAATGTTTTTTTTACGTATTTTTCATCATTTATAGTCCTCCTTTGTCAAGAGTAGCTTAATCGAATTGTCGTATTTTGATTCAAAAGTGTCGTAATTGTCATTTTGAGTCAAGAAGAAGAGTGTCATAAAGTATTCCTCTTCTAGATATTTGATTGTACTTTTGTCATTGTACTTGATTTGAATTGTCAATATCTGAAGTGTCGAAAGCAGTTTTCCATTTGAAATCGAAAGTGTCATTTTAGTCTTCCTTTCATTTTGAAAAGAAATTGTTGAACTGTCACTTTGAAGAAAATAGTTCAGATCTGTACTTAGTTTTCCTTTTTGGCATTCTCACATTAAGGAAGTGGAAAAAAAAATACATGTATGTGAATTTGCATTTAGATTGCATGCAGAAAATGATTTAGAAAAAGTGCATTTAGTGTGTGCTCTCTGCTCTCTGTTGAAAGAAACGTACTCTTCTTTCCTTAGTAGCTAGGATTTTCATTGCTAAAAGAAAACAAATGATTGTTTATCATTTTAGATTGCATATTTAGGAATTTTATCTACATCATGTGGTGAACCTTGAAAGACAAACTTCTAAGAAAGACAACTCTAAAATAAACCTCAATGAACATAAAAAAGCTTTGGAACCTAACACAACACATATAGAAGTCTAAGCTAGAGACATGTTCCGACATTGTAGAACCAGGTAACTATCATTTTCATTGAAGGTTGGGTGATTCCTCCTCTTTTATATGACAAGTTCCAATACTGACTTGTGCTCCCCGTACCATCGAGTATATATTGGGAGACCACAATAGGTTGATATCCTTTATCCTTAGGAAGCTGTGTCTATCGCCCTATCGATTGCAATGCACTGAACACAACATTCGGGAAGGTTGACTATCATATGTAAAGTCCTTGGTAATTTCTCTTTAATTTACCACCAAGGTGTATATTGTAGTTTTGTGATTGGTTTGGTAATCACTCTCTCTAGATTTCTAGAGTAGTCACTTTCATTCGTTTTTGACTCCCTAAAAGAAAATGTCTATCTGAGTACTTGTCATTTCAGGCTCATTAAAAATCAAAGGTGACTAGAGTCATCTTTAGTTTTTTCTCGACTCTTAAAAATTGAAAAAAGCAAGTTGTATCAAAGCATCATAAAATTCATTTAATTCATAATAACATTTTCCCCTTTTTAATTTTCAGTTGATCAAGTAATCCGCAATCGTGGAAGAAATTCAATCAAAACCCCATCGTTCGTGGAGACTAGTGAGTCAACCATCTTTGACTCTGGAAATGAAACCTTTCCGAGCAAAACGGTCTCATTTCACTGAGTTGAATTCTCCTAGTCTATTTGGAACTCGTGTTTCAAAATCATCAGACACTCTAGTTACTCCAATTATTTCTCGTACATCTGCCTTTATAAAAGAAGTTTCATAGTTGCAAGAGGACATGAGAACTGATCCTACTGTAATGGTAAACACTTCTATCCCTAAATCAACTCCATCTAGGGCTAATTTAGAAGGTGTCACCCCTCCAGTGTCTGTTACTATAGAAGCTATACCTTCTTTGGCTCTAGAAATATTTTATGGACCTGACGGTCTACCTATTCCACCTAGACTAATTGTTATAGAAGAGATTGTAGAGGATCCTTCATCCAGTACCCCATTTCATTTTAGAATTGGGATCCACCTGTATCCTTCCACTACAGAAGTTAGTTCTTTTAGTCACCCTTCATCGCAAGTTCCTGTCGAATCGCTAGGAAATATTTTGGATAGAATAAATATTTCTGAATAGCCATCAACATCTAGGACTATATCATCTGATACAGTAGTAGTGGAGCCCCTGCTGCTACTCCAACAATGTTCACTGGTATACCATCTATCCCAACTAGTTCTCAATCGTTAGATGGAGTCCACCCAGGGACTGTTTTGATAGCATGGTCTATTCCTATTTGTTCAACCGGAATCTTATTTGGAATTTCTTATGTTGGGACTCAGTAAATTGATCCTTCACATCAATATCAATTTGGGCAGTCTAGTCTCCAAAAACTAATTTATCCTTTGAACACTGGATTGCCGCCATATGGGGGGCAGTATGCCTTTTCATTGTTCCCTCCGAGAGAACAACCATATGAGAGTTCACAACAAAATTCGGGTTAAACTGGAATTGCATCCAGTGGTTGGGTACGTTACTGCCTCAACAACCAAGAGTTGTAAATGCAACCAAATCAATCTGTGTCAAGCATTCCCACTACACCTGCTATTGTGACTGTGTCGCAAGTACAAGCATTGCCTGTTGTATGTCAACCTCAAGTCTCTCAGGTCGTAATACAACAACCTCTTGTCTCCATGGCTCAATTGCAACCTAAAATTAGTGATTCCTTAACTAGAGTGACTTAGGCTCAAACGGGTACTACCACCCCTCATCTTGGTTAAACATCCAATATTGGACAATAGCAAATGGTCCAACAACCATGGCTGGTACAATATCAACAACCGCAATTCTAGCAAGCTTACCGAGGACCTGAGCAACAAAGCTTTGCAGGTAATGGGAAACCTTATTTTCAAAATGGTTACCAACAATCATATTATAATGGTTATGCCCATCAACCTTATCAAAGTTATCAGCATCATATACATTATGGTGGTATGCAAAGACCTACTGCTTAGGCAATCCCATCTTATCTTGGGTATGCTTCGCCAAACCAGAATCAACAATTGCCTTTCGTAGCAACTTTAGAATTACCAGATTTGAGCCGATTGACAAATGATCCAATTGCTTACGCCGCTTGGTGTCTAGCGATTCCTCATAAACTCCCTTTGATATTCCTAAATTTAATGGAAATCTGGGTGAAGACCCATCGAATCATGTAATCGCTTTTCATTTTTTGTGTTCATCTAACACCTCAATGATGATTCGATTAGGCTTCACCTTTTTCAGGGATCGTTAACTGGCCTAGCAACAAAATGGTACATTGAATTTCCTAGAGCTTCATTTGACAAATTCAACACCCTCGCCACTACTTTTTTAACCCACTTTCAGTTACCCATAAGGTACGAAACAGGAACGAAGCTCCTTACCAATTTTAAAAAGACAACAGCCACTCACATATCAAATCATATTCATGAGTGGCAATGTCGTCATCGAATGGTAAAGACATATGCTCCTGATCAACTTCTAGCTGAGTGGTTTATTAAGTTGTTATTACCTCCTATTATAGAAGATGTTGCTAAGGGAGGAGTTGTCACTGAAGAGCAAGTCATTGCTCGTGCATAATATCTAGACTTGATCTATACTGAGTCTGCGATGCTCTATGACAAAATTCCTGATGCTCCTAGACTAGAATTTTCCATTCCTCCCCATCCTAAATCAAACAAGGACACTCATGCCGGTGACGGCATGATTGGAACCTCAAGTACGTAAATCGCAAAGGCTCCATCTGGTAAGGCCCTTGCAGTTTCTAGTAAAAAAACAAATGACAAACTTCTTGCCTCAGAGGTTAATGTCGTGTCATCCGACAAGGGAAAGGAACTAGAGCAACCAGAGGGCAAGAAGAAAAAGAAAAACGAAAAGAAGAAACAGGAAGATTCGACTCCTGAGAAATCTTCTGGAAATCGTATTGGGTGAAAGAAACCTAATCAACCATGCTTCATATGTAATGAGGACCATTATACAAAAAATTGTCCACATCGAGCTGAGGTCACAAAGTTCTTGAAGACTTCAAGCACCTTAGCTGTATTGACTGATCCGTTTCCAAACCCAGAAACCAATCTGGTTGCTATTGATCATGCTTCCCCATCCCAAGTGCTTATGTTGTCCATTTCGAAACAACAAAACAATGCTTTGATATCGATGAGGAATAAAGATTATAGGAATGCACGGATGTCGAAAAACATCAAGGCTACAAATAAACCTAGTAGTTCGACAACAACTTCATCAGAAGTTGTGCCACCCATCATTCCTGAACTAACGATAAAGCCACAAAAGGGAGTGGTACATAAATTGACATTTAATCATCGTGCTTGAGTAGAACAGAATTACAATATGGTAGAGGATCTGGCTCAATCACTATCCGCAATGTCAACACTTGAAGTACTGCAGAAATGCCCCTCCGAAAAGCAAGCTTTATTATTAGCAATAGGTGGGATTGACCCAACAGATTCCAATCTTGTGGCCTTTAACCACAAAGGATATGAACCTCAGTTACTAGCCCAACTCTCTTTCCTTATACAAGTAAAAGCCCTCAACAAAACTGTTCATAGAACAATTATTGATGAGGGGGCATCTACTTGTATTATGTCAATGAGTTGCTGGAAAAATTTAAACTCACCACCCTTGTCACGATCATCAACAACATTAAAAGCATTTGATGGAAGAACATACACGCCGTATGGTATATTAAGTAACTTGCAAGTTGAACTAGGGGGTAAGATAGTAGAAATTGAAGTCGAAGTTATCGATAGAAACCTCGATTACAATATCCTACTGGGAAGGCCCTGGATTTATGTTATGGCTACTATTGTGTCAACATCTTTCAGAAAGATTTCATTTCCCTTCAAAGGAGGACTTACAATCGTTGGCCAACTAACCTTTCTCCCCAACAGTTCACAAGCTATGGGAAGCATTCCAATGATCCATGGAAGCTCTCAATCGCTTCAAAATTTCAGAGTAGGCCTCCTAAAAGACCCTGCCTTAATGGGTACTTTTGCCCTCCCAACTCCAAGTAATTTGGCGTAAGCGAGCATGGTGGAAAGATTAATAAGATTTCCAAACATTTTGTTAGCATGGATCATCACCAGGTATTGTCTCCAAGCCCCATAGAAATTTTGTAGCAATCAATTTTCTTGGCCTGGGCGACAAACCCAAATCAACACTCATCAAGTGTTTGGATAGATAGGTCTCTAGAATATGGCACCTCTTTAGATCCTTGGTCATGTATACATTCTATAGATGAAGGAATGATTCAGTCAATGATGACAGGAGAGACACCATGGGAAAGTTACCACCATCGTTCCCATATTCAAGATAATGATGAATATTATTCTGGTGACCTTAATCATCATTCAGTTTTTGATTTTCTATCAAATACTGTAAATACGGTGGATTATGAGTGAAATCTTTCCAATATTGAAGAAATAATTGCCATAAATATCTTGACCAAACCTAATGTTGTAGAGAATATTCATGTTGGCAAATCTTGTTCTCCTTTAAAACTGGAAATATATTACGCTCACTTTCGTGAATTCAAAGATGTCTTTGCGTGGTCATATGAAGAAATGCCAAGCATTGACTTGAGTATCGTTGATCATGAAATCAAGATGTATCCAGATGTCAAACCAATGCGACAACGGCTTTAATAGGTTCACCTGAAGAAAGTTGCTGCCATCAAGGTAGAAGTTGAAAAAATTTTACATGCTGGTTTCATTTACCCTATTTCTCTAACTGTTTGGGTATCAAATATTGTTCCTATCATGAAAAAGCAAGGAACAATTAGAGTGTGTGTTGATTACAGGGATGTAAATCAAGCTTTTCCAAAGGAAAACTACCCTACACCATTCATCGACCAGATAATTGATGAATGCACTAGATGCGAAATCTTTTCATTCATGGATGGATTTTTTGGATACAATCAAATAAACATCCACCTATAGGACCAGTCAAAGACTGCATTTATATGTCCGTGGGGCATATTCTCATACCATAAACTACCTTTTGGTTTAAAAAATACAGGGTTAACTTTTCAGAGGGCAATGAACTATGCCTTCCATGACATCAAACACATCGTTCAACCATATCTCGACGATTTACCAGCTCATTCGCAAAAGCGGACTGATCATTTGCAGAATTTGAGAGATATATTTCTACGTTGCCGACACTACAAGATATGACTCAATCCAAACAAGTGTGTGTTTTGTGTCAGTTCTGGTCATTTACTTGGTTTCGTATTTTCTAAGGACAAGATTCGACTTGACCCATGTAAGGTTCAGGCAATCATAAACATGCTTCCACCTTCAAATTTGCCTCAGATTCAGAAACTCCAAGGGAAAGAAAACTTTATAAGGAGGTTCATTCCAAATTACACCAAACTTGCTAAAGGTTATATGTGTCTTTTGAAAAATTAAATTCCCTTCAATTGGGATCAGGTTGCACAAGATTCCTTTGATGCTTTAAAGGATTCCCTAATAAAGCATCATTAATGTATCTCCTGATTATCAAAAAGACTTTAACCTATATCTAGCCACAACAGATATAACCATCACAATGGTTTTAGTACAAGAAGACAATGGAATTGAACATCCTGTCTATTATTTAATTTGAAACTTAAATGATATAGAAATCAAGTACTCCTATGTTGAAAAGCTGGCTCTAGCAGCTGTTCAAGCAGTACAGAGATTTTGACACTATATCCTCTTTCGCCAAAATACCATTTTGTCAGATTGAAACCCTATGACTTACATTCTATCACGTTAGTTACTAGGGGGAAAATATTCAAAATGGATAGCCATTTTGCAAGACTTTGATCTAAAATTGACAAAATCCAAATCAAAGAAATCTCTAGTTTTCGTGGAGTTACTATGTGACCTCCCATCATCGTCCAATGATTCAACATCTAAAGAATCAATTGTGGATGAATCTCTATTTCTGATATCATCAAGTGATCCATGGTATGGAGATATAGTGATCTATCTCCAAACCCAAACATTTAGGCCTAATAATTGTCACTTTGAACAACGACGTACTCGATAGCAAGCCAAAGACTATATGATCGTTGGTGATACACTTTATCGTCGTGGTATCAATACAGTTCTGTGAAGGTGCCTCATGCATAAGGAGGCCGAAAAAGTCCTGAATGATTGTCATTCAGGTGCGTGTGGGGCGCATCAATTTGGTTATGCTACAACACAAAAGATCTTACGAGCAGGTTACTTCTGGCCTACTATATTCAAAGATTTCATAATTGCAGTCAAAAGTTTCCATGCTTGTCAGATATTTGACCGCAAAACCAGACAACCACCCGCACTGTTGCATCCAGTAGTTGATGTTGGGCCATTCACTAAATGGGGCATATATTTCATGACATGTAACCCCACCTCGGTCGGGGGGCATGGGTATATTATAGTTGCAGTCGACTATTTTACAAAATGGGCCGAGGTGATGCCTACATTAAGAAACAACGACGAAATGGCTTCTTTTTTTCCTTTTCAATCATGTAGTCTCTAGATTTGGTGTTCCACAAGTTATAGTCACAAATCATGGATCACATTTTCGAAATCACATGATGATTGAATTGGCTGCCAAATTAGGACTATCCCACGATAGTTCTACTCCCTAATATCTACAAGATAACGGACAAGTTGAGGCCAACAAAAAAGTCCTAAAATGCATGCTGCAAAGGATGATTGGAGTCCACTTAATCATGTACTCATCCTTGTAGGCATATAGGACATTGGTGAGAAATATGACCGGATTTACACCCTTTTAGTTGGTGTATGGCCTGGAAGCGGTCTTATCGATTTAGTGTGAAATTTTATCTCTCAAGCTCGCAGTCGATCTACTTCCCAAAACTTCAGATGAAGAGGCTCATTTCTTCAAACTAATCCAATTGGATGAAACCCTTTGTGACACTGCTTTGGCAAACAAAGCTCACAAGAAACGTGGCAAGGTGCAATTTAACAAAAATGTCAAACCCCATGTCTTCTTAGAAGGAGACCTAGTCTTGCTTTACGATCATGACTCCGATAAATTGGGAGTAGGTAAGTTTGAACCATTGTGGATGGGCCCCTACATTGTTAAAAGAGTATTAGCAAAAGGAGCCTACGAGTTGGTAGATTATGATGGGCTTCCACTACCACAACCCTAAAATGGGTTATATCTTAAGAATTACTATGCTTGATTAAGTGTAGTAATCTCTTCATATGCTTTTGTTACGTTTTTGTTTTCATCAAGAGTTGTCATTTTGGTTAGGTAATGCACTTTGAATTTGTTGTAGATGTCGAACCTATTGAAATCATTCATTGGATACGCTGACAGAGATAGTCATAGTACATGGAATCTATCTTCTACAGCTTGGGCCATTTTTGATCCAAGCGGCGAGTTAGTGAATTTCAGAGGGATATGCATTGGTCGATCAATCAACGACATCACTAAGCACAATGCATTGATGGATCTTCTCTCCGATGCCATCACACGTGGCATACACCGACTTGTTGTCAAGCTAGATTCACAACTCATCATCCTACAACTTACTGACATCTATTCCGTTTGGAATCCAACTATCTATTGTATGTTCCTAAGGGTCAAGATTTTGGAAAGCCAGTTTTATTCTATTCAATAACAACACATTTCTGGAAACTTAAACACATTAACTAATTCATTAGAAAATTATGTGTTAGATAGACATTTGCAGCGTTTATAAAGGAAAAAGCTTTTCATTAAAATTTACATCAGGATCACATAACTTAACCAAAATAAAACTCTGAAAATAGAAAATATATAACTATTTATAGTTTTTACAAAAAGTTCTCTGTATAGGACAAAATCAGCCATACGACCCAAAAACTCAAAAATACAGAAAAACACCCTAGACTAATGGTGCTGGTGATAGCAAGTCACTACCTATGTGATCATACGTAAAAGCCTAGTCCATCGACTTGGCACACCGGTGGTATGGTGCTGTAATCTTAGATGTAACTCGTCCATCCTCACATCCTGAATACTAAGGGTGAGACCCTTAATCCGATCCTACAATATTGCAAGGGTCTCTGCTATGTCCAAATCGCAAAGGATAGCCCTCCCTACAGCCTTTCCTGTTGAAACGTCAGCTGCCACCCTTGGGAATGCTGCTGGTCGCACTAGCCCAACATCTGCACAAATATATGAGTTTGATTAGTCTTGATAACATTTAAAAAACACAAGGACATTATAAAATAAATAAACAAAGATATGTTTAGATCATTTTACCCATAACACTCCACTTCTTTCTAGCCAGTAATGCCAAATCCGGGTCGCCTCAGAAATCCATCCCAATGTATGGATACTTTGCGAAGACCATCTTCAGATGGTCAAATGACTCAAAGAAGGCATTGGAGAATGAAATTTGCGATTGACTAGCATGTCTGGCCATGAGATCAACCCGTCTATGCATCTGTGGTTTCCTCGGTGTTGGCAATCCTAGTGAAATGTACTGTGGCTGCATTAGTGGAATCCTCTCCAAGGCGAAAGCAATAAGAATGGAACCATATCCAAAGTTCTTAGATCTTCCATTCTTTACCTTGGAGAGATGTTCTTTTATAACCGGAAGTACTGGCTCACTCCAGTTGAATTCCTTTAGTTCCAGGCATTCCAGGGCATACTGCATATACGATTTGTTGGCCAAATGAAGAGTCGCACTACTAGCCAATCTAGCAAAGGTGAATAAAATAGTCCTCAAGGACTTGCTAGTGACATCTCGAATACTGATCTTGCCATCCCTGCTTGGTTGAGATACATCTCTACAAAATTGACAAATATAATCCCTCACAGATTCACCCCCATGGGCGGATCCCGATAGTGAGAGAGGGGCACCATGCATCAATAACCCAGTCAAAAAGTAGATATCCTCGACTGTCAAAGGAATGGATTTGCCTAGAATCTAGAAAAACTAGTTGGTCGGATCCCATGCATTGAGAAGATATTGCAACAAATTGATTTGTTGCCTCATGCTGGATACGTGGAAGAATTTGAGCAAACCACAATTTCACAATGCAGTAACCGTACCTGAATCATGTAAAGAAATCATGTCCTCTTCTTCATGCTCATGTTCATGCCATGTAATGACCATATTGATTTGATGAATCTCTGAAACACAAACAGAAGATGAATTAGGATCCTAATTTGGGCAAAAACAGGCAAACATTTCATGAGAAAACACTGCATAAACTTTCCCTTCTGCGCCCATCGCACCCTGCCTGTGCATAGGGTGAGATGCATACTGACTGGCCAATGGCCAGCTCAGTATGCATCACACTTTTCAATGCAGACTAGGTGTGATGGGAAAAGAATGAACTCTTAAAACCCTTGGGGCCTAGAAGAAAGGGAAAGTTTGCTCTAAATCAGAAAAGGATGGAATGCAATTGAAGAGCTCAGGGTTAGCTCCTACTTGGTGCTAACTGTGCAGAGAATAGTCCACCAGATCTCCTGAAATCAGTTGATGAAATTTGAGGGGGAAAGACCTCCAGAGCTCCAAAGATCCCAAATATTGAATGAAATGGTAAAAATGAGAGGTGAAACTGCTTTTGTGTTACTATTCACGTAATTCAAGTAAGATGTTGGTTTTTAACTCATTTTTCATACATGTATTTGTATTTCTAATCAATTTGATGGAGTAATTGAACAGGTGTTACGACCGTCGAAATAATATAGTGTTGATGGTAAATTGAACATCTCTGACTATTACCATGAGAAATGTTTCCACAAAGTTCAAGCTCATTAAAAAATAAACCTAGCAATGAGCAATGTTTCTGCAGGGCTCAAGCTTGTTAAAAGATAAACCCACCATGAGCAATGTTACCGCAGTGTTCAAGCTCATTAAAAAAATAAACCTGCCATTGAGCATAGTTTCTAAAAGATTCAAGCTCATTAAAAAATGAATCCACCCTTGGTAAATAACCTTCGTGATTTCCTTGCTATTAGCCTTTTGAGCCTTGGTTGTGTTCTTACCGTCACCTCCATTCTTTTGGTCGATCATACGCTTCCACTTGATTGTTTACCCTTTTGAGGAACAACTGGGATGAGTGATTCTGTTAACCACCCTCTTTACAATGTTGTGTTTGAGAAGTTCCAAACTTACCTGGAACCAGTTGTTACCCAAAAAAATCACTCGTTCCTAAAAAACGAGTCTCTTTTAAGCTCTTTTTAGACTCATAAAATATGAAAAGATTGTCGAGCTACTGGCCTCTCTAGCTCGTTAAAGTAAAGAGAAGCACCATCCCTCCTCTACATTTTAATATTTTTGGACCTGAGGGATCATTCCATAAAAAGATCGAGTGCTTGTCTTTTTCAGCTCGCTAAAGCTATCGAAAAGTCATCCCTTTCGTATTATTTTATACTTTTTCAGACTTAAGGGATTATGCCATGAAAAAGAATTGTTGGAGTTTCCTTTCCATCTCTTTTGAAACTCTCTAAACATGAAAAGGACTGAGTTATCTTTGTCATTAAATTCATTAAAACAATAGAAAAAAACTTGTCCATCCAGACAAGAGCGGGTTTCACTATCACTAAGCTCACTAAAACATAGTGACAGGATTGCCCGAAGGGAAAATAATAGAACAAGCATATGTTATCCTCCACAAGCTTGACAAAAATAAAGAGGTACTGGTCAACAATGACTGGGGAAAAGGGAAGAAAAATTGAATAACTTCATTGGTAGTAGATCGCTCTTGAACATGACATTTTCACTCCATTGCCATGATTGAGTCGGGTTGGGTTATTCCATTCATCGGTCACGTCAGTATTGGTCTTCCGTACCATCCATTTTTGGGGTTAATGCTACCAATCCATCTCAGTGTCACTGATATGTTCAAGAGAAGTCATTCAAAGAATTCACCAACCCAGCTAACGCCTCATCCACTGCAATACCTTCACTCTCCATTTTTCATGACCGCCATTCCTGAACCTTGTATCATCATATCGTTTTCAGCTCTAGAAAATCATTTGCTTCATTTCGTGTCGTAGATGTGGGATTCATTAAGTCCCTCCTACGATGGGTCACTTCTTGTTGACATCAGCTCATTATACAAGAAGTTGACTTCGGAATAACCCTTTTAGTACTTTGAAGCTTGCATGCGTCAATGGCAAGTTTCTCACTTCTGGCGACATGTTTACATCAATGGCCTTCGACCGGAAGATTTTGCGTGGTGTTTGACATCGACTCATATATTCACACCATGTGAAGTGTATTGTAGTACCTTGAGGGTCATTATCATTATTGGTGATCAATTCCTCTCGTGCCCGTTAACAACTTACATAATTGGCTGGTAATCAGGCGATGTCTTTCCATGTTTGACTTCAGAACATCTTTTCAAATGGATCGACTTGTACATCGGGCGAAGATTGAACGCATTTGAAGACCCCGGGTCTAGTTCCATCCATCTAGGCTATGATATATTTAGGAAAATAAAGACATCAAATGTACACCATAGCTGCATAGATGATCATCCAAGCTAAGAGATGATGGCTCTACAAGAATCACTAGTCTGCAATAGCGGACGATTGTCTGTCCTATGTACATGAAAATGAATTTATAAATCTTAGCATAGGAATGCCCGCCTCAGCTAGATCATGAAAATAATATGAAGATAATGTATTGTATTGTATTTTATATAGGTCACCTTCCAGTTCGAAGACCTCAGATCCTCATGATAAAGAATTTCACTCGACATCAGAAGATTTATGACCTCATGCTTTAGGGGGCAACTGTTATAGACATATTTGCGCACTGCAAACCCAATCACATATGTCGATAAACCAAGGGTGCTTAAACCCCTAAAAGTGTTGTTTCACACCCTAAAGATCGTGGTCAATTGATTACATCATTTCCCAGAAGTTCCACCTAAACAACCACTCAAAACTGGCTAAAACTAGACCATACAGACTGCTGCATGCTTAGGGTGTGATGCATACCAGCTGCTACACTAGACAGGTGTGATGCATACTAAAAGAGCCTTCTGTGGGGTGTGATAGGCGAGAGTAGAAAAATGGCAAAGACAGTTTACTAAGTGGAAACCCAGAGAATCGTCTAGAAACTTCTCATAGCACAATTGCCTCTCTGAATTCGCCGAGGGATGAGTAAGAGATCATGAAATCTCTAAGTGGAACCAAAAACTATCAGTGAAATGATGCTAATCAAAAACCCAGAAGCTGACTCACGCCTTTGCAAATATGTTTAAATGGATCCCTCATCTGAGAGATCGAGAGGTTGGAATTTTGTAATTTTTAAGGAAGTGCTATTGTTTTCTCCTTGAGACATTGTATTGTTGGGTGATCTTGCTTTTCATGAGGTGAAGAGGGCTTTCATGCTGGGAGGATGATATTGGATCAGACAGCTGGGTTGTAATCCTCTCTTCTACTTCTACTATCAATAAATTTATTTGAGTTTTCCTCCATATACTTGTGTATTTGTGAATCTTGCTATTTGTGAATGCAATTGTATGGTTAGTGTATTTCTGATTCTGCATTATTTTATTACAGATCTCTATGCTTCGATGGTGTTTTTTTGCTTTGCTCTACAAGTATTCTCTAAAGAGGGACAAGTAGGAATGGAGTGGCAAGCTCTAATAAGGGAGAGAGGAAACAAGCAAGGAGCCAAGCAAAAGATTCAGGTTGGTGCTCTCTGCTTCTCTCTTATCTATCATACATAAAGGAAATCAAAATTTACTTTGAATTTTTTGTTTCTAAGATAGATACCCATCTTAGTGGGACTAGCAGATCAAATAGACACTAGTTTTCTTGGAGACACCTGTGGAGAGTTTGGACAGTGTTTTAACGACCCTTGGATTCTCCACTACGAAAAGCTAGTATATCTCTTTGGAGGAGCAAGTGGTTGTGGATGTAACATTCCACTAGCGAAACTAGTGGTTGGACATGGATGTATTGTATGACTAGAACTTGCACTTCTTAATATAATAAGAGCAAACATGTTTCATGCATATGTTGTATTGTATTATATGCTATCTGGTTTACTCTAAATGATACAGGTATTGGTTTTCTTACGCATGCATGTATAGCTATCTGTGTATGTATGTATGAGTCTTTCTGAAATGTATTGTTGGTTTAACCATCACTTTAGATTGCTTGCTAACTTGCCTTCCATGTTGTTATTACCTCACATGCACTCACCTCACCCTCACGGTGTTAGAACCTCTCATGCACCTTCCTTGACTTACTGATCCAGGTCTGGGTGTGAAGAAGGACCCTTCCAAGACCTTTTAATTTCGTGATGTGTTTAAAATTGTTTTTTAAAAGAACATTAATGAATACATCTGCATGCGGAAAAGAAGAGGAACATAACAATCATCAACGCATGAAAAAATAAGCATTGATAATGGAGTTTGTCCAAGAGGGACTACATCTATAGGCCCCGGTGTCAAGATGGTGTAGGCCGATGCATTAAGTGCTATCAATAATGGTGATGTACACAAGAGATGATGCCATGGTCATACAAGGAAAAATGCTCTTATGCAGGAGTGGCGCTAAGAGATATTCCACAACTGGAATTCTCAATCAAAACTCCTATCTGTATGACACAAAAAGTGCATGAGGAACATCCCGCCAACATGGCATAAAACAGATGTCAAAACAAAACACATGCATGATGATAGCAAGAGTATCCTAGCAACATACAACAAGGGATCTCAAAGCATAACATGAAGAGTTATGACAACAAGTACATCATATAGAATATTCCACATCAAATCACCAAGGAATCATGACAACATATAATAAATAAGATCCTATGTCAATATCAATCAATGATCCATGTAACATAATGGAATAAGAAGAATTATATACTCAAATCATATACCTCACACCACAAAGGGCACACGAAGAACTGGATGTTCATATCCTTAGCGAAACAATCCACCATGAATGTGCTATTCACATTGTCGATGCTTAGGAACAGCTTGATACTGCTTTTGAATTTGACTCCCCATGAGTAGATAGCTTTCCGGCTTTTGGTAATCTAGGCATCTGAAACAGCTATTGTCAAAGCATTAAAGATTGCTCATCCATCGATATCATAGCATCGATTTGAAGAGGGAGACTGTTCTAGACCCCTCGGGCTCCATAGCTCTCTGGCTATTTGGCTTTAAAACATTCTGGCTATGTCACTGGAGTTCTGCAGCTCTGCTTGACAAATTTGGTTCATTGGCTACCTTCTCACACTACCTTGATTAAGCGCTATGGCTTTCCACAGTGTATCAACACTTTGGTTTTCAAGTGCTCTACGGTTCTCCATCGGCTACAACCTTCTCATGAGGATGATTTTGGCACTCAGGCTCACGCACACATTCTACCATAGGCTCTCAGGCTCTCTGACACTCTCTGACATAGGCTCTATTCCCCTTCTCTTCCTCTAGCACGCAGCTTCCCTCTCGCACACAACCTCCCAGCCACTCTGCCTCCATCGTGTTTTCATAACATGTTTGGGACAAGGTCGCATACAAATCAGAGATCTGTTGTTTAGGAATAGAATGTTGTTGAATGGAAAGTTCAGCCTATGTAACAAAACCACAAAAATGCTTTTTTTTTGTTAAAACAGACAAATACACGTGGAAACCAAAATACACAGAACAACATTGAAAAATCTGATAACACGGATTTCAAATTTTCATCACATCGGGTCCATAAACCCATCGGGTCCATGATATATCACAATTCACATATCACTAAGGTCATTGGCCCTGTATATCGGGGGATCGTAGAGCGCCGATCGTTGATCCATCGATCCGTTGATCGCTGACCGCAATCGCTAACCACATCTAGCTGGTTCCGATAATGCCGATTGCCTACCCCCGACTCCGATTAATCAGAGATCACTAATCAAGGGTTCTAAAAGCCCACCTTAAGTTCACCCTTTGCACTTTTTCTGATGTGATTTTCCTTATAAGGCTTTAAGTCTATTTTTTATGAGAAAAGCCTCCTTTTTTCAAAGGAACCAAGGCAACACTTTTCACAATAAATTCATCATCCAGACTTGGATTGACGAACCGTTCACACCTCCGCGATCATGAAGATGAGATCTAAACTCTAGTTCTAGTTCGAAGTCATTCAGAGAACTTTTATTTTCAAGCATTCATAACTCTCTATCCTATGTGTGTTTGTGGAGCAACCTAGATCAATCCTCCCCACTGAGGAGCTTTTGGTCCTCCAAAAGCATGAAAAGTAATCTATAACTCTCTCCGTACCCTATCTACATAAAAAGTGTCCTGAAAAGGTCTCGCTTCCATCTCCTTCACCTTTGTTCTTCCGAGCCTTATTGCGACGCGCCGACACTTGCTACTTCTGCAACCTGTAGTACATTGTTTGCAAATTATATTCTTTGAATGACATGACCAAATAATGACCCAAATGTCCCATACTTGCCACGAGTTTATAAGTCATACTCGGTGGTCAGGTTTACAACAAGATGGATGTAATACTCCAGCTATGACAACAAGGCCAACCTATCATGGTTGCTTCAAAAAGTGATGGAAAACACATCAGCACTGCAACACATGATTTACCTACATAAGGCCAAACACTATTATTTCAACAAGTGATGGAAACATAACATCACTTTTGGAATTTTAACATGAAACTCAAAATACGACTCAAAACATGACCAGACATCATTGTTTCTGACAACGTGATGGACAGACATCATCACGTTTACATTTTAAAATGCAACAAGTGATTTACAAAAGAATGACCATGATATGACAACATGTCTAGAAACAATTTCTCACTTATCTTTGTGAATGGGTCACCTCCTTGAGGTGGTTTTTCTTGTCGAACAACTGCTTCACCTGGTTCATTCATTGATGCTTCATCTTTAGGGCGCTGCTCTGGATGGAACTTCCAGCAAGTGGCTCTTTGGTGGCCATTTCTATTGCAATGACTACAATAGGCTTTCTTCCTCCATATCTACTTAACCTATTTCTTTTCATGTTGTTGAGAGGGTCTTTCACGGCTCATGAGTGCTGCCATTCTTCCTTTGCTATCTTTGATGTCAGTTTGGCGATGAGAGCTTGCCTTAGCTCTCTCCCTACAATGGAAATTGCCATGGGATGATGGGGATGTTTTCCCATCATTCTCTTTCCTTGACAATGTCTCGAATGACACTCACACCTTTGAGCACTCTCCTTTAGTGTATATCGAGCTTGCAAATCAATGATCATGCACAACCTCCAAAGGTGGAGTTATGCGTTGGTTATTAATACCAAGTTCTTTCTTCTCGTGCCTTCTCTTCGTAAGGAGCCTCATGTTTGTCCATGTAATTGGGATCTCCAAATCTCCAACACACATCATAGTATGAGAAGATGAAATCGAAAGGAGATCAACATCTTTTACCTTCTCTTTCGATTTGGAAAGAACTGATGAAGGCTACTCATCATTCATTGTTGGTGGAATGCTAACTGTCTGAGTGCATTCCCCAACTTCTTTCCTAACATACCCAAGTCCTAACTGATGGGGTAATTCTCTACTTTGATGGGATTGACAATGACTTAGCCATTAATGCCCAAGCCTTTTCCTTCATACCCCATTCTCTTCAACAGTTTGGAGCCAATTCCTATGGTATGATTTTCAAACACAGCGAAATCATCATCAGGAAATATACATGAAGATGGAGAACTACTTTTTACCTCGCATGGGTCTCGTTGCAGCTTTTCTAAGGCCTCATCCTTTGCTTGTAGCTGTAGTATCAAACTCTGCTTCTCTTCTTTCTCTTCATGTAGATGCATCTTCAATTCATCATTTTCTGTTTGAAGATTATGTTTGCTTTGCTTTAGTTCTTCCATGGCCTCTTCTGTGGCTTCCAACTGAAGCTGGAATCACTCCTTTTCCTCTATCTCTTTTGGTAGAGTTTCATACAGGATTTCCACTTTATTGGAAATGTCAAGCATGGTCTCATACATTGCTCTTTCATCCTCTATCATTGTTCACACTGCAATTCACATCAATGCAAAGACCACTCTGATACCACTTCATCCCGGTCCAAGTGTGAAGAAGAACCCTTCCAAGACCTTTCACTTTTCTGATGTGTTTAAAATTTATTTTTAAAATAACATTAAGTAATAAATTTGCATGCGGAAAAGAACAGGAACATAACAATCATCAGCGCATGAAAACATAAGTGTTGATAATAGAGTTCGTCGAGGAGGGACTATGTCTCTGGGCCCCGGTGTCAATATGGTGTAGGCCATTGCATTAAGTGCTGTCAATAATGGTGGTGTATGCAAGAGATGATGTCGCGGTCATACAAGGAAAAATTCCCTTACGCAAGAGTGGCTCTAAGAAATATTCCACGACCAAAATTCTCAATCAAAACTCCTATTAGTATGACACAAAAAGTGCATGAGGTACATCCCGCCAACATGGCACAAAAGGGATGTCAAAACAAAACACATGCATGACAACAACAAGAGTATCCCAGCAACATACAACAAGTGATCTCAAAGAATAACATGAAGAGTTATGACAACAAGTACATCATATAAAAGATTTCGCATCAAATCACCAAGGAATCATGACAAACAATAAATAAGATCCTACCTCAATATCAATCAAGGATTCATGTATCATAATGGAATAAGAAGAAGTATATACTCAAATCATATACCTCACACCACAAAGGGTAGATGAAGAAGCATATGTTCCTATCCTTATCGAAACAATCCATCGTGAATGCAGTGTTCACATTGTCGATGCGCAGGCACAACCCGATACTGATCTGGACTTTGGCTCCCCATGCATAGATAGCTTTCTAGCTTATCGCAATCTGGGCATTTGAAATAGTAGCTATCAAAGCACTGAAGCTTGCTCGACCATCGATTTGACAACATTGATTTGAAGAGGGAGACTGTTCTGGACCCCTTGGGCTTCGTAGCTCTCTGACTATTTATCTTTATAGCATTTTGGCTATGTCGCTGCAGTTCTATAGCTCTGCCTGACCAGTCTAGATTGTTGGCTACCTTCTTAGGTTACCTTAATCAAGCGCTATGGCTTTTTGCGACGTATCAGTTCTTTGTTTTTCATGCGTTGTACAACTCTCCATCAGGCGTAGCCTCCTCATGGAAACGATATTGGCATTCAAGCTGTCGCACACATTCTAGCACATGCTCTCGAGCTCTCTGGCACTCTCTGGCATACGCTCTCTGCCTCTTCTCTTCCTCTTGCATGCAGCTTCCCCTCTGGCATGCGACCTCCTAGCCACTTTGCCTCCATCGTGTTTTATAACATGTTTGGGACAAGGCCACATATAAATCAAAGGCCTGTTGTTTAGGAATAGAATGTTGTTGAGTGGAAATTTCAGCCAGTGTAACAAAACCATAGAAATGCCTTTTTTCTATTAAAACTTACAAATACACGTGGAAACCAAAATACAGAGAAAAACATTGAAATATTCGATAAACCAGATTTCAAATTTTCATCACATCAGGTCCATAAACCCAGTGGGTCCATGTTATATTGCAATTCTCATGTCGCTGAGGTCATTGGCCCTGTATATCAAGGGGTTATTGAGCGTCAATCACTGATCTGCCGATCCGTCGATCGTCGATTGCAATTACTAATCGCATCTGCCCGGTTCCGATAACGTCGATTGCCTACCCCCTACTCTGATTAATTGGAGAATGTTGACCGGGGGTTTTAAAGGCCCACCTTCAGTCTAACCTTTGCACTTCTTCCGATGTGATTTTCCTTATAAGGCTTTAAGTCCATTTTTATGAAAAGACCTCCTTTCTTCAAAGGAACTAAGGCAACTCTTTTCGCGATAACTTCATCATTTGGACTCATATTGATGAACCGTTCACACCTCTGTGATCAGAAAGACGAGATCTACACTCTAGTCTTGGTTCAAAGTCGTTCTAAGGACTTTAATTTTCGAGCATTCATAACCCTCTGTCCTGTGTGTCTTTTTGGAGCCACTTGGATCACTTACTATAGATGTCACCCCCTTGCTACTAACGGGGACATATTACTTGCCTCTTTGCGAAATCGCAGTCAAGGTACTATCGTACAATCCACTACTGGAACTCCTACACCAAACGGTCTAAGGTCTAATTAGGACTTGTTACCTGGGAGATCCCCTTACATGTTGGCGGGTCCAGCACCGTCAACACCTTCCATTAGGGGATGTATTTAATCAAGACTCTCTTATCTCTCTACATCATGTCTCAACAGTGAATTTAATGTCATTTAAGGTCAGTAGTTCAAGGACCAGAAGGTTGACCTTGGGCTCAATCCAAGGCTTAGAACATTGCTGCAATATTCCATTCCTCCACTAATTTGGAAATCCAAGACAAAATTAACTAGTTAGAAGATGCTATCTACAAATAACTGCTAAGCATGCCATGATTCTGAAATCCAAGCTCAAGTAACTAACTGATTTATTGATCCTGGTCATATTAGGGGATGATAAGGCCAATATCTTAATTCCATTACTCTCCATTGGCAAATGAACGAACTACTTGGTAGGGTCCTATTGGAAAATATTGAGGACTGTAATGACATTATCTCTTATCTAGATGAAATTTAATGAGTCCAACACCATTATGTAGTAGCATCCTACATAATTTTCCTTCCGTTTTGATATCTAAAATAATTTCTATAGAATATGTTTTCACCATAGGTATTTGTTGGTTTCCTTGAAGTGTTCTTAGAGGGAAGATGTAAAATACTAATAGTATGAGGTGGCTTTTGGAGCCAATATATTAATTCCATTACCCTCCATTAGGAAATGAAGACACTACTAGGCAGGTTCCTATTGGAAACTATCAAGGATGGTAATGACATTATCTCTTGCGTTAATGAAATTTAATGAGTCTAACACCACTATCTAATGTAGTAGAATCCCGCATAATTATCCTTTCCTTTTGATATGTAAAATATTTTCTATCAAATATATTTTCACCATAGGAATTTTTCGGTTTGTTGAAGTGTTCTTAGAGGAAAGATGTAAAATACTAATAGTATGAGGTGGCTTCTGGACTCTAAAATCAAGAATAGATCATCAGAAAAGGATATTGGTTGCAACCCATTTTTTCTTAAGGAAATATATTGTTTAGGGAGAGAGATATAAAGAAAAATAGATCTAATGTTCAGGGTTCACTCAAGTCTATGAATTGAAAAAATAATTTGTCCATGTAATTATCTAAAGTTTTTGAAGTTAGTAGCACATTGTGTTCTTGTTTTTTATTGTGTATTTAAAACCTGTGCAATGTCAATAAATGAGGCCACAGCCTAAACCATGATTTATGATTTCCATGTGTAAGGTTCTCTTGCATAAACCCTAGGTGTTGAGAGGATCTCTAGAGAACTAATAGGTTATTCGGGCCAATGATAGTGAGATGTTTCTAAGGCCAAGAGCATGTATATTGATTCACGAGTAGAGCACAAGCCCAAGCGAAGTATAAAATTCAAATTTAGTGAAGGCAAAACATCTGAGTGAGGGTGATAGTCGCAAACTGAGGGAATCAATGAGTTGGAGAAATCAATGGTTTATCATGAAAATGCAAGTGTGTTGGAACGTAAGTCCTACACAAGGTTCTATATGAGACATAATTACAAGTGTAGACCTCCTTCTTCATTGTTGACATCATGGGTAACCTCCCCTTGCAATCCATGAGAGTTGTGAGTCTTGGATGTGTTGTCTCTATCATATGATTGATTTGGTGGAACTACGTGTGTGGAGCCCCCTCAGTAATTGATATTGTCAAAGACACACATGGAAGCAACATAATATTAAGGATAAGCAGGAGAGTACATCTATAATTTGATAATGATATACATTCATAGCACATTCCTGTGATCGTTAGGTTCCACGTCCCAAGGTCTCTTGGACTTCCTTAGTCTATTCGGCTTCCACACCAACCCTTAGAGGATTAGGTGTCCAACATTCCCCCCTTAATCTGAAGGGTTATGAATGAGTCCAAGAAGACAACTGTAATACAAAATGTGAAAAAAATGCATGGTAGCACTAGGCTGAATGTGCTCTCTGAAATGTTAGTATAAAGGGAGGTTGTTTAAGGATGACCACCAACACTAGAATGCTTAGTGCAGTTCCCAGAACTTTTCCAAGTCTAGCATGAAGCTTAGGTCCTCTGTTATAGGAAGTGCTCCTCATGTTTTGAAGAGGGAAAACTTAAACCAATAAAGGGGGGTCTGACCCCACATAAAAGCGAGAACCTCAACCTAAAAAGGGAGGTCTCAACCTATGATGGTTTAAGGCCTACCACTAACTCTAAAATGCTTAATACAATTCTTAGAATTATTCCAAAACTGGAAAGAAGTTGAATTCTTTTGCTAGAGGAAGTGCTCCCAATTCTTTGAAGAGGTATCACCAAATGAAGGCATGCTCAGGGGCATCTTTGTCTCTGGCTACAACTCTAAATCTGGTATGGTAGGTTGTGGCTCAGGCTCGCTTGATGTGGATTTGAAGCTTGTAAATGACCATCATTTCCCCTCCTATCAGATACAAGGTGAGATGATTGAGAAAACTCAACTGAAAGACTATTCAATACTCTAGAACAAGTTCTAACATATGATTAGAATATCTTCCTGGTTGTTGATGCCCATTGCCAAGAAGCGATCCATCCAAGATGAATATTTGTTCTTGCAAGAGGCTTGTTTCTAAAGCATCTTTTTGAAGAATGACTGGTTTTATGACAGTGCTTACATGGATGAAGATCAAAACATTGATCTTTCAGATGGCCAACTCGGTCACAGTGTAGGCATTTAATAACTTGTTGTGGTTGATGTGGAAGAGGAGCAGAATCTAGAACAGCTAAGGGTAAAATGTCATGAAGAAATCCAACACATTAAAATTGGATTCACTTGGAGTAGTCTAGAGTATGAAAGGACATATGTTTCTCATATCCAAGACTTATTATGTGCTTGTTATGGACAAGCTCTTCCCAAGATCTGATGATCAAATTTGGAAGTGTAGGCTGAATTTTTTCATCTGCATATACAACTGCTCCTGAGAGGGGCTCAATAATTTGATCAATTTCTAGTTGTTGATAGGAGTGTTTTCAAAACAAAGAGTTGTCTTGAACAAAAACAAGCTTAGAATCATGAATACACTTATGTAACTCCTCTTGTTGTAGCTATGATTCAAGCTGCAAAAAATCAATTTTGTCATGTGTATTGTGTAGACAAGTCTGGATTTCTAAGAGAAATTCTTTGCTAATTCGGATGGTGTCATTAACAATAAATTGTATCAAAGTCTTCAAGAACTTTAATACTTCATAAATTTGAGTCATTTTTTAGACAAGTCAAATTTAAAATTAAATTTTGTCAATTTCTATTGAAAATACACCAACAATAAGGGAATTAATCAGTTTCTATTGTTTGTATGAATTGAAGCTCTCTTCCTTGTACTAAGATAAGGTAGCCCAACAAATTTGCAAAAATGGTTTGTAAACCCTAACTAAATGTTCAGAGAATAACTGTAGATCCAAATAACTCAGAGATAAGGCTAAAGGGATTTTTTTTTTTTAATAGTGAATAGTGGAAGGGAAGTATTTACTATGCAATGGAGTAGGGGAAACACATTTGTATGGAGGGGTAGTGCATTTTTATGGTGGGATTGGTGTTGTGAGTTAAGAGGGAGCAAAGGGAGCACTACAAAGTTTTACAACAGTGTGGAGAAACCAATATCAACGAAGCAATGATAGGAGTATGGAAAATGGAACGAAGAGTATGATGGGGACTCAAGGCATGGTGTTGTGCCAAATAAATAGACAGTCAGGTCAGCGAGGAGGCACAACGAGTGGTATGGTGGACACTAAAAAATAAATAGGCAGTTAGGCCAGTGAGGAGGGTGTTGAATTATATAATTGAACATATATGGAGGAGGGGCTGAGTATGGGCCGAGGAGCAGCACAATGTGGTAAGCTTTTAACGCAGCATATGGAGTGATGTGAGCCCCTTGTCAATCCCTTTCTCATTTATAGAATTGACCTGTGTAGTTGTGAGAGAATTGGAGTGAAATTACTCATAACCGTTACCATTTTTTATCGCTCCCAATTCTTTTGCCCAACTTGTTCCCTTCATTCCTTTTGCGACCATGTCTAATATCATTTCTTTCCTCAAAGTGAATATGTCAAAATTCTTCTCGTGTTTGACATCACCATGTTTTATACGTGTTAAACCACTCAGTGAGAATTGAACATGCAACCATATCTATGTGTTGCTTATAAGCTTTACAAGCGGGGCCGACAGGGCGCCTAAAAAAGGAAATTTGTCCGACCAAATTCTCCAGGTCTAGCTCATCGGTTGCATTGGTGGATTCAATTTCAAAATTTATCTTGGCACATTCAAAAACTAAAGCCATGCTTCTGAATGCTATTTCCAGTCCCTTTTTCGATGTCTATCAATTTGTCTGGTTCATTCTGAAATCGATCGCACCGATTGCGCAGTTTCATGATAAATAATTGCCCGTAGTGTATTTTGATAAACCCAACATAAATCATTGCAACTTTCAAGGAAAATCCTTTGCAAATTGCTTCAGATGTTCAGGATGCTACAGATGAGATTGATATTGGAGGATTATCTAAGTGCAGGCCACTAGAAGGATTAGCTGAACAAAATCCCCCTCTTTCCAATGGAATAGATTCTAATGTGAAGTTCGAGCTTGAGTGGTATAAAGGAGAAATTCAAAGGCTTCCAAATGTAGAATCTGAAATTCATGCAATTGTGGTTGTGGGTTCAAGCTATCTTCCCTTTGTGTGATAATGCTTCTCACCTGCACATGTCCCTCTCTTAATTGTGCACTGCCCTTCGGAATTTTGACGGGTTGTGCAATGACATGAAGTTTATTTTTTTGTTTCTGTTGCCCTTAGTCCTCATCTTTCTTCAAGCTTTGGCCACCGCCTCAGATCTTTCCTTGGTTATCATTAATTTAAAGAATTCAGATAGATATGGGAACTAAGGTAAAGCTGAGCTGAGGGGTATACACGTAGAAGGAGGAGCGTTGTCACCATTTCTCATGGTCATGGCTGCAGCGATTCATTCTTAGCTGGGATTGGAATTTCATTAAGATCATGGTGGTATCCAACGTTCTTTTGCTTCGAAGATTTGACGTTTCTTCTTCCCATGCAACTTTTTCTTCTTCTCCAACATGCATTGAAAATGGTTTCGGTGGAATTCAACGGTTGAATATACAAGGCTTCAAGGTTTTGTCATGGGGAGTGAAGCATAGGTTTTACAATGCAGTGAATGAGACTAGGCGTTAGAATGCATTGAATGAATTAATCATATTTGGTAACCGATAAATAATGGTACAATCATTGAGGTTGCAACTATAATTTAGCTAAGAAAATATTCATAAAATGCATAAATGATGGCAGAAATGACCTGCCCACAAAGGCCATAAAACAAGTGGATCAAATATAAGCAAGGCAGGATATCACCTGCTCTGATACCATGTCAAACACACATGGCAGCAACATAATATTAAAGATAAGAAGGAGAGTACATCTATTATTTGATGATGATATATAGTTATAGTACATTCATGTGACCATTGGGTTCCACATCCCAAGGTCTCTTCAAATTCCTTAGTCTATTCAACTTCCACACAAACCCTTAGAGGATTAGGTGTCCAACAGATATACACTTTTGTTTTGTACTATTGATCATGATTATTGAACAAGGGCCTCAACTATGGCTTGGAGTTGTAGAAATTCCTTATAAATTCAAACTTTAGATTTTAATATTCTAAAATTTTACTTGAATCTACTATACTCATTAGGAGAAAAAAATAAAAGATCGATGAAATCATGAAGCATAAAAGAGAAGTAATTAAATCACACATAACACAATAATTTTCTAGGGAAAGCCATAGCTAAAAACCCCTGCTATATGTATATTTCCTTAATCAACAAATATGAGAAGCTTACAATTCCTTTCTCAAGCCCGAGAAATCTTTGTACAATGTCAATCTATCTCACTGCTTGACAAACAAGCTCCAACCAATAATTAGACAAACATGCTTCCTCCCAAGCTCCTATTTCCTTGTGGAGTTTCCTAGTGAATTAGCCCATATTTAATTCGAAAATTTCTCATCCATAACTACACAATCCATCAATAGGCCTTCTTATGATTACATGCACCATCGATTTAATTTAGATGATTTTACAAATGATAGTACACTATCCATGCACTCTAATCTCAATTGGGTCTCTCTCTGATATCACATGCATGAGTTAATTATGATTGAATCTTTAGTTTACTGGTTGAGTAGTGCTGGTTACACCCCACTATTGGATATCCCACTACTTCCTCCATCAGTTGGAACTAGTTTAACTGAATTTAACTTAGTTAAACTGAGTTAAATAATTACGACTCAAAATAACTCAACTTGGCCCCCTAAAATTTAGGAACCATTGTACATGACTCTAGATAGACTTCCAACTAGAATTAAGCAAGTCAACTAATTCAAATTAACTTAGTTAACTATTAAAAGTTTCTATGAGATATACAATTAGAATTTAATTTCTAATTTAATTCAAGGAAAAAATTAAATGAAGATTTTCTTGTTGCATTTTTTAACACTCCCTCTTAACAACAAAATGATTATCTTCTACCCTGATTCTACCTCTGTGAAACTTGAATTTTCATCTAGAAAATGTCTTTTGTCAAAATGTCTACATCCTCCTCCTCTATAGGAATGTACTCCAGCAACATGATTCTCCTTTGAACACAATCTTGTAGATGGTGATACCATATGTCAATATTCTTGGAATGATCATGAAAAAATGGATTCTTAGAGAGTTTAATAAAACTATGATTTTCACAGTAAATCATTGTAGGATCCATATACTAACCAAACAAACCGAAAATGATCTTCCTCATCTAGATAGCTTCACATAATGCTTGACTAGTAGCCATGTACTCTTCTTCTTCCAAACAGAGTGTAGCTAATCTCTAATTCATGCTTTACCAAGAAACTATTGTTGACCCAATACTGAAGAGCCCCCCTAATGTGCTCTTCCTATTAGATGGGCTCCCTACCCTATACGCATATGTGAAGCCTTGAATATTCACTCCCTCTACCTGTCTGTACCAAAGACCAAAATGAGTGGTGCCTTTGAGGTATCTCAACACTTATTTAACTTCCTTCCAGTAAAGTTTGGTTGGTTTAATCATGGCTTGAATAATTTGGTTAATTGAAAAAGACATGTCCAGTCATGTGTTCACCAGATACATAAGTGAACCCACAAGTTGTCTAGAAATAGTAGCCTCCATTACTTCACCTAAAGTAGCCCCATCCTTCCTCTAGTTACCTGCTAGAGGAGTCTCCATGGGTTTTCTTCTCTCCATGTGGAACTTCTTCAGTATCTCATTGGCATACCTTCCCTAAGAGAAAAATGGTTCCTCGTCTCCTTATCATACTTCCATACCAAGAAAGTAATGCATGAGCTCCAGGTCTGTCATCTCGATCTCTCTCACAAGATCCTCTTTGCAAGATTTTATCAACTTCTCATCACCTTTTAGAATCAAATCATCGACATATAATATTATAATAAAAAATTTACCTTCAACCATAATATGGTAAACTTTCACATTTGCTTCACTTTTGGTGAAGCCCAACCTGGTGAAATAACCGTCAATCCTTGTGTACCAAACACAGGGTGCTTGTTTCAGTCCATATAGGGCTCGCTTGAGACTGAACACATGCGACTCTCTGTTGAAGGTCTCAAATCCTTCCAGGTTTTCAATATACACCTCTTCCTCAATCATGTTATTAAGGAATGATGTCTTCACATCCATCTATTGTATATCCATCCCATCTACACTGATAGTGCTAGAATAGATATTATTTATGAGTACCTTGCTACTAGAGAAAATATCTCATCATAATCAATTCCCTCCACCTGAGAGAATCTTATAGCCACAAATCTGGCCATGTGTTTCTCCATAGTCCCATCTGCTGCTTTCTTTACCTTGTAAAGCCATTTGGAATTCACTAATGACTTGCTTGCTGGTCTTGGGACCACTTCCCAAATATTGCTTCTAATATTGGAGTCATACTCCTCAACCATGGCATCAACCCACACTGATTGTTGCACTAATTCCTCAAATTAGGATGGCTCAATCTCTACACTCTCGCTCATCACAACCATGTAGCCAATGTATCGATATGGTGATCACCTCTGCCTGCGGTGTGATGTGGGTGCTCCTACATTCTCTCTAGCATCATGCATTAATATGTCAACTTGTCTGGTGCACTTCCTTCTATCTCTAGAAGTATCTGCATTAGTGGGTGCTTCCAATCAGTGCTCCTTTGTATGTGGTTGATCCACATCGTCAAAAGGTTCCTCCTTTGGAGCTAAAAGCTCCTCATCTGCATGTAACTAAAACTCCGTATCAAGGGAACATCTCATGGCCTTCTATTCATCAAACTTCACATCTCTACGAACCACTGTCATCCTGTTGGATAGCAGGTACACTCGATAGTTCTGAGGTGTATCAATGTACCCAAAAAATATGCCCAACTAAGCTATCGGCTCTAGTTTTTTTTGTGCATCCTTGGTAACATGAGAGTATACTAATGAACCAAAGATCGTGAAGTGTGCCACATCTGGTTTCTTACTTGAAAAAGCTTCTTCTTGTGTACTGATCCTGAGAATTCGATGAGGGATTCTACTCGACAGATAAAGAGTTGTGTTTCATGCTTCAACCCCCAAGTGCAACGATAGCCCTTGGTCATGTAACATCACCTATCATGCTTCTGCAATACTTTTGTTCTTCCTTTCAACCAACCCATTCTACTATGGGTTATGAAGTGCTATTAATTCCCGTCGAATGCCTTATGATGCACATAAGTTCTTGAATTCATTTGACACACATTCCCCACCATTATCTCTTCTGAGAGCTTTAGATTTCCTGCTAGTATCTTTCTTGACAAGTTCTATAAATTCACAAAATTTAGAGAACATATGATCTTTCTATAGGATTTAGAAAATATAGCACTTACTGGAAACAAATATCAACAAATATTACATAATACCTATGCTTGGTTGAGGATTCTATCAAGAACGGTTTGCACACATCTGAGTCAACTCGATCAAGGGTTGCTTGCACTCAACTTTCTTTATCATGAAAGGAATTTTTGGCGTACTTCCCTAAGGTACATCCTTTGCATGTGTCTCTCTACCCTACTATACTGTTGATAATTCCTATAGAAATTTGTTGCATGATTTTCAAAGCTCCATTGTGCGAGTGACCCAACCTTCTATGCCACAATGCACCGATGTCTCGAATCTGTACCTTCTCTGCTTTAGTGCTCAAAGCAACACTAACTTCTACATCCAATTTGTAGAGGTCCTTCACCCGAACCCCTTTCTGCTTCGCCTGTCCTAAGGTTATGTGATGAAGGAAAGCCTTTTTCTTACTAAATATCACATCGTAACTTGTTGTAGCAACTACAACCACCCTAAAAAAATTTGGCCTATATCCAATTTTGGAGGCTCCTTTGAGAGTTTTACTTAATGACTGCATGCACTCAGGTTCACTCTGTGAGCTCGTGTGAGTCCTCACACCCACCTTTCTTGATCATTCTACCCAAGCTTTTGCATGCTGATGCTAATGTCATGCTTGTGACCATGTTCTGGCCGTACTCAAGGTCTTCTCTTTGTGTGTACATGTTGTGTTCACTATGTAATCAATTGTTGCACTCACACACAGAGTCATATACACTGTCGCACAAGTGTCATCACAATCAACCAAGGATCAATCACAAGTGTCATGCTTGTCCCTCACACCATCTGTCACTCATGTTGAGCATGTTTGTCTGGATAGTTTGAGTCATGTCTTCATCTAGTCATGTAAGTGTGTGTTTTCAAGATCACCTATGCATCTTTCACTCATTCATAGAATTAGTCACTTTGCTAAAGTTCTAATGAATGGATTCCCCTATGATAGTTGGACCACCACCCCACTATTGAGTCAGTCAACTATCACTTAGAATAGAACAAAAGCACTAAGAAAGAATTTTCGAGTTGCGATGCTCACAAGCAGATCAATCAGCCTTCATGCTAGTCAATTGGAGAGTTTGACCTGGAAGTCACCCTAGAATTGACTCCCATAAAAAAATGAGCAGAGGTTGTAGACCATGCTCTATCCACTAACTAAGAAAATTGTGTAGACGAGTCAGACATACACCAGTGCTTGTCCCTGTCTCCCTCAGAAAATTGCATATTTTTTCAGTCAGACCTCCACTTAGTCAACTGGCTACTCACTCGGAAAACTGCGTAGTTTTCATGAGCAAGCCCCCTATTTTCCAGCAATCCGCTTAGTTCAGGAATTGTGTAGAGGTGATTAGTAGGTCAGCCTCCTAACATCAGTATAGGTTTTCTGCCAGTAGCTCCCACCAGGCGACTGTTAGTTCCCTCCAGGAATTGCGCAGTTTTTGTTGCCAAGCACCAACAGTTGACTACCAGTTCCCCTAAGGAATTACACAGTTTTTGTTGCCAGTGAACTAGCAACTGAATACCAATTCTCCAAAGGAATTGTGTAGTTTTAGTTGCCAAGCTCTCGGTGCTCGCTCCTTCCAGAAATTTCACATATTTTTCTTTCCTAGCCTTCTCGCAGCCTGAACTATTCCTCTAAAAAACTATGCAGTTTTTTCCTCGAGCTGAGCCAGACCCCGCTAACAGTCACTGTCAATCTGAATTGCCCATCTCCATCACCTAGTGACTGCTACATAGTTTTCACCAACAATACCCAAAGCCTTCATCTTGGTCCACAACCTTCTCTCCTCTCTCTATCTCACGCATCCGAAATGATCATGCATCATGGTAGACTAGGAGGTTTATGGATTGGATGTCATCTCATCATGAGTCACTACAGATATAGGCACACAAATAAACATTGTGCAATGAAGGATGGGATGAACAAAGGAAGCACATGCAAAAGGACATGTTTGCTATGGATGAACGAATGATGCATGCAAAGAGATGTGCTCGCAAATGGATGATCATGGAAAGATATGTTCGTGGATGGAAGGATGGGCAAACAATGCAAGATGTGTTCATGAATAGATGGATGAAAATTCACTTTTTGCGAACTGACGAACCTATCAAGCTTACCAACATACAAGAAAGGAGAAACGTGCGAATGCAACATCAAGTGCCCCCATGACTATCGAAGACTTCATGCATGTTTCCATGCAGAGGTGAAGTTGTGACACACCATGCGGACACCTTTCACCCAACAACACTATAGCTTGACATGCATAACAACAACAACAAGAATGTATCAGCACTGTCATGTTGATTCTTGTCATGAGTCATGTCATCCACATCTGTATTGTGGGAAATATTGTTAATCAATGTAATGTAATGTAGAAGTCCAAGAGACCCACTTCTTGTATGAAGAGTCATGTAAAGTCCAAAAGTTGTGGAAGTCAAATAATCATGAAGGTAGTCTAACAACCATAAAAGACTTTTCACCTTGGCTCTTCCCACATAACCTTGAGAGTCTGTAATATTTTATTTGAGAAGTAGTGGATCCAACACCCTGCCCATGGGGTTAGTGATGTATGGTGTAATGATGTGTCTTGGAACTTTTACTTAACTTAGAAGCTTGCTAATAGGCCAACATGTTTTCACACATGCATTGCAACTATTGTAAGGCTAATCTTGAACACTTGTAATGCATGTTTCTTTAACCTGTGCTTAACACTTGAACTGATTCACTTGTTGTAATACATATCTATTAATGAAAATGTGTTGTATTTTCTATTAACATTGTCTCACCTATGTTGGTTACCTCCCCAGACATTAGACAAACCTTTCACATAAAACTTGTTACAACAACCATTGCATTCATGCGGGCTCATCGGTTAAGTGTTGTACGTGTTATCTTCCCTTGTGTGTTGTGAGTGTTGCATCTGTGTGAACTATTCGTCCATAAGTTTTGCATGTCATGTTGTGTTGTGTATTCCTTAAAAGTTGGGGCTTTGTCCCAACCGACATGGGACTCACTCCCACCCTTTCCCTCTACAGTGAAAGAACTATTGACACAAGTGACACTAGTAATCATTAGGCACACGAACCTCACTTCTCGAAGACAAAGTAGACCACTCTCTAGTGCTGATAAGTAAGAGTTGAGGCAAATAATTAAGATAATGGAAATTGGGCCAACATACCTGATGGGACTCCCACACCAAACGGTGTAAGGTCTAGTTGGGACTTCATACCGGGGTGATTCCCTGAATGTTGGCAGGTCTAGTACCATCAACATTTTTGGTGCTAGAAGGAGGTTAGCTAGTTGTATATGGTTGAATGTCCCCTCACACTCACTCATCATCCATTTGGTCAAGGAAGTAACTCGCACTCCCTCTCACCTATGCACGACTTTGTAGTTGGTTACTTCTCACCTTTGAGGACTGAACATGAAATTTTCTATCACCACCTTCACTCCGTCCATCCCATCACTTGCTAGTTCACGAAAGGAGTTGGACTGATCCCAGGCATAAAACATCTTCCATATGCATCAAGGAAGCCAAAAGCCACTCCCATAAGGGTTGTTGTATCATCATTGGAAGAAGAAGTTCTTGCCACACTTGAAGGCTAGCAGAAGCTATTAAAAATGGAGAGGAACCTTGGGTCTTCCAACAAAGGGAACAAGACACCTTTGTGATCTTGGGATCAGAATCTGGTGTAGGAGACAGAGGGGAAGGAAGCGAAGGAGGCAGATGTAGAGATGAACTAACAGACTCAGAGCCGGAACTGTCAAATTTTGAAAGAGACAAGGAGGATGAAGAAGAAGAAGAGATGGTTGACGAAAATCTGGAATGGATGACTCAAGGACCATTGTCTCTCCCAAGTGCTTTACACAAGATGCTGAAGCAAGCATAGAGTGAATTTCAAGTTCAACCTTGATAGTAAGGTGAAGGCAGGAGACCATTTAGACAACTTCTACCTATAGTTACAGACGCTTGAGGTATGGTATGGTGACATAGCATGTAGATTGTTTCCATGTACCTTAGACGGTGGCACAACTACATGGTATCATAGCCTTCCACCAAACTGCATACAAAAATAGGGTGCATTCAAATGCATGTTCCTTGAAATTTTATGATGAAAAGACCCCAGCTATGTTACTCAAAGAATTGGGAAGCCTAAAGATGGAGGGAAAATAAAAGGTAAAAGACTTCAATTAGAGATTTACATGCATATTGAACAAATTTGCAGTGGACACCAAACCTAATGGCTCCATCACTGTTGATTACTACACGTCCGCACTGCCAACGAGTGTTGTGCAATTCATCAAGCGAGCTGTGAAGCCAACACTCTTGGAAAAATGCAAAGAGGCTATTTTTTTTGATAAATACCCACGCGCGATTGGAGTCATCAAGGATAATGAACCAACAAAGGAATCCAAAGACACGAGTAGGAAGTCCCAAGCGATGGCGGGCAAGGGCAGAGATAAGGAAGCAAATGACATTGAAAACCTTAGTTGCCTCATCAAGAACTTGGCAACAGAAGTGTCTGAGCTTATACAATGGAAAATGGACACATCTGCAAGCAACCATCTGCCCAAACAAAGACAGGGAAGCAACTCATCAGGAAGCAACTAGTTCTCCCAAAAAATTGCACAGAGCTCTATGTTCCACGTCAAACAGTGCACAAATCCTAAGTTTTGTTCATTCCACAAAGAACATCATCCTAAGAACTCATGTTCAAACTAGAAGAAAGTTACAAGCTCTATGAGAAATCATACATTTGATGTAGAAAATAGTATGCAGGAGCAGCCGAAAGACACTGATAATGACTAAAGTGTTGCAACTAATGAAGCATCAAGATATGGGAATGTGGTGAACATGTATCAGTGGTCGCAAGCAAGACCCAATATGAACACCAAAAAGCAGCCTCGAAAGAAAAAATATCATTAAAATTTTAGGAGTAAATGGGATCCCTTTACACTTGAAGAAGCAAAAGAGAAGATGAGACTGATGTTGAGGAAGGCTGATCGATCGGCTGCCCCAAAAAATAAAACATAGGACAAGTTCAAGAAGACAACGGCGGACAAGACTACGTCCATGAGAAACAAATTGTAGAACACTCTGCTGAACAACACGGACATCAGATCCATGCTGGACACATCGGTGAGCCTACCTCCTCTTGAATACAACATTGTAGGTGACATGAAGAAAACTCGAGTGAACATCATTTTTTTTGAGCTAGATAAGATCCAGAGTCAGCGAGACATCCTGCTGCATGCATTGGGACAGACAGTGATGGACAACGTAGCCTCTACTAGAAAGGGAGCAATCACACCTCCTGGATCACTTTACACTGTTCTTAACACACTATCGATGGAAGAAGGAAACTTAGGTTGCTCTCCATTCCTACATTATCATTTGAAATTTTTAAATATAACATTCACAACTGCTTGGTTGATTCTGATGTGACAGCCAACGTCATCCCACTACCCATTGCTAAATATCAATGCACAATGGAGTGAGACATCCGCGCAAATCATCCAACTTGATCGAACATCGGTACTAGCCATTGGCGAACTCCAAGATGTGATTATGTGACTACCTCATGATAGTCAAGTCCACCAATGCATCAACATAGTTTTCGTGGACATACTAGAAGCATATGGCATACTACTCAGTAGGGATTAGTCCAACAAGCTGGATAGATATTTTGCTACAAAATTCTCGCACATGTGGCTTCAATATAAGGGAAAATTCAACCAAATCAAGGTGATACCTAAGAGGTATATGAATCATAATGTCACTCCCCTTAATGATGAGAATGACCTGTTGGCCTTCGTAGAACTCATGTCTGGAAATTGCCTCCTAGAAACAACGTTAGGGTGTTATCCTCCATGACCACCTCCAACCCCACTAGACATGTACTTGGGACTCCTTCCTTGCGCAATTGATGGTAATGAAACATGTATAGTAAATTTTACAAATAGTAGCAATAGCATTCGCAATAGTAATGGTAGTGGCAGCAGTACTAGCATGACAAACGGTCCATGTACAGACAAGTTGCGAACCATGTACCTTGATGGATCAAAGACACAGGATGGCTCAAGATTTGGGTGTGTCTTGATCGACCCATACAATAGGAAGCATCTAGTTTCAAGTCGCTTGGAGTTCAAGTGCATGAACAACATCGTTGAGTATGAAGCACTCATGTTGGGCTTGCAGAAATCGAACAATCCCAACGTGGTCGCGCTCAAAGTAGTAGGTGATTTAGAGATAGTGGTATGGTAGGTACATAACACCATTCACTCTTTGTCATCACATTTCAAAAGTTACCAGCAAGAGGTATGGCGCCTAATCTCTAACTTCCAATCCTTTAACATCATTTTTGTACCACATACACGTAATGAAGCTGCCAATGTTCTAGCAAACACAACTTCATGAATGTTGCTGATTAGGGATAGGTTTACTATTGAAATTTTGTACAAACCATCTATCTCGAATAACATAACTAATTTTCGCATGTTTAATGAAGATGAATAGATACTGCATTTCATGGACAATACTGATGTTTTCAAATATGCAATGATAGATGATGATGAGCACTAGCGCTCTCTTCAAGAAGAAGCCCATGACAGGAAAGGACACCTTAGTGCAAAAGGTGTGGCAACATTGGAAAAGATTTATGACTTGCAAGAACGTTTTCAGGGCCCATGGAACAACAAGAACTATAGTTCCATGATGATGCATGAACTCATCAAGCTGAGAACAAAACAAGATCTGAAGTTTGACAATCTCAGTACATGTTGCACATAGCAAGAGTGGCAAGCCTTTGTTCGCTTGTTCAAAAAATACCAAGATGTGTTCGCGTGGACGTATGATGATCTAAAAACCTATGACACCTGGACCATCCAACACATCATGCTAATCAAGGAAGGTTTCAAGCCATATCAGCAGCAGCTGAGAAAAGTACATCTGTCACTTGAACCCCTAATACAGAAAGAGCTTACCAAGATGTTGGATGCATGGATCATATACAAAGTTCACCATTCAACATGGGTTTCAAACCTTGTTTCTGTACCCAAGAAGTCGAAGGAAATCCACCTGTGAGTTTATTTCTAGAACGTGTACCAAGTGTCAGACAAAGACAACTACCTCGTGCAATCTATGGACCACATTCTGCAAACAATATCTCGGGCACAAATGTTTTCCCTTCTCAACGATTTTTCAGGATACAATCAAGTTTTTGTAGCAAAACTTGATAGACTTAAGACTACCTTCCGTACAAAGTGGGGTACATTCACTTACAGACTAATTTCATTTGGGCTTGTAAATGTAGGCACAACCTTTCAGCACGCCATGGACATCGCTTTTCGAGGAATCATCAAACAGAGCATAGTGGTATGCCTCAAAGACATGACTGTGTTCTCAAGAAGACGTGAGGACCACATACGCCATCTAAAGAAAATATTTGAGCGATGCTGGAGATACAGGATTTCCTTGAATCCAAAAAAGAGTGTATTCACGATGTTTGAGGGGAACCTTCTCGGACACATTGTTTCCCAAACTGGTATCAAGGTGGATCTAGATCGGGTTTAGACTATTATATAGATCCCTCACCTAGCTAACAAGAAACCTATGTAGTCCTTCTTGGGCAAGATAAGCTTCCTCTGAAAGTTCATCTTAGATTATGCGTAGATATTCAAGCCCATGCAGGACATGATCAACAAAGATGCAGGGAAAATTTTGCATTCACCCAGATCAAGTAGTCTATTACATAAGTGCTTGCACTCTACAACCCTGACTTCAAGAAGGATTTCCTGCTATACACCTTCAACTCCAATAACTTGCTCACTGCAGTACTCACTCAGAAGGATGAGTGAACATGGACGCCCAATCTCCTTCATGATCAAAAGAATGTAGGGACTAGAACTCAACTACCCTGTCATTGACAAGCAAGGATATGTAACTTACAAGGTGGTGAAACACTTGAGGCCCTACTTGCTAAAGAACCACTGCATAGTCTTCCTCCCTCACCCAGCATTATGCACATTTCTTGAACAACAATAATTGGGTGAACTAGATGACAATCTTGTAGGAGTATGATCTAGAAATTAGGCCAATTCACATGATCAAAGGACATGGGCTCTGTAGACTTATAGCTAAAGCAGTACACACATCTGAGAGTGAACAAAGTTCACTGACTAGGAACAGGAAAATGAGATGTATGATATAAGGTGAGCAACACCCACTAAAGATGGAATCGCTTGGTACACAGATGTGTGCTAGTACCTTGAGCACGACACTCTACCCTCTCACTTTTCCATCAAACAGAAGAGGGAATTTCACCTCAAAGCCTTAGTATATCTTTTAGTGCACAAAGTGCTTTAGAGGAAGCATAGTAACATAGATTTTCTGAGGTGCCTGGAGGCAGATGATGTAGAGAAGGTACTACAAGATCTGCATGACGGACCCACCGGGGGTCACTCTGTGAGAAACACCACTACACACAAAGTTATGCGATCTTATTTCTGCTTGCACACATTATTCAAGGATGCACATGCTTATGCCTCCAAGTGTCCGACCTGTCAATGATGTGCCAATAGGACATGAGGATCAGTAGTCCCACTGCACCCTGGTGCAGTGATCAAGTCATTCCAACAATGGGGCCTAGACATCATCGGGGAAATCTATCCACATTTTTCAAAGCAACACCAATACATACTAACAACAACTAATTACTTCACGTGGTGGACAGAAGCAATTCCGCTCAAACAAGTGAATGACCAGGAGGTCATCAACTTCCTCCACCAAAGCATCATCTCACGCTTCGGTGTTGCGGTATCACTTACTTTTGATAATGAAATGTACTTTTCATCTTTGAAACTCTATGATTTTGCATTACAAAATTGTATTGTGCTGAAACACTCATCTAACTTCTACTCGCAAGGAAATGGTCTTGTAGAATCCACAAATAAAAACCTCATTCTCATAATCAAAAACACTATTTTCTCTGAGCAGTGCAACTGACATACCGCCCTGAAAAATGCATTATGGGCTAGTTGTGTAAAACCTAAACCCTCTATGAATACCTCACCATACTTCTTGGTTTATGGTAAAGAAGTCTTCATTTTGCACAATATCTATTTTCTTGCACTTAAACTTTCCCAAGAATCCCAAGGCAAGTCTTGCCAACTAGTTCAGTGTAGGATGGATGCTCTCTTTAAGCTTCAAGAAGAAAGGATGAAAGAAAAAGGAAAATTAACACTCCACAAGAATAATATCAAGAGATGGCTCGATAAGAAGTCTGTAGGGAAAGCTAACTTTGATGGTGGTGACTTAGTTCTGAAATGGGATAAGTCCAATGAAGACAAAGGCAAACATATGAAGTTCCAGTCCCTATGGATTGGCCCATACACAGTCCATGAGAAGATTGGCCCACACACGTACCATCTGAAATCACTTGATGGGAGGGTTGACAACCTTCCTGTCAATGGCCAAGACCTCAGGTATTATTTCCAATAAGTTGGGCTGCACCCCCTGCCATGTACATAGTGTTCTTGCTACTTGTTGTTTTCATTTTTTTCTTTGCTTACTATATTTGTTTTTATTTTATTTGTTCTACTTACTATTTTTGTTTACATTTGTTTTGTTTGCTTTATACCTTACTATTTTTGTTTCCATAATTACGTGCTACCAACTACTATGTTTTAGCTTTTGAATGAGTATGTTGCTGAGATTTCAAGAGACTTGTGACACTGAAGCACTTGGACAGTCTCGTGTCCATCTTCTCTATGCATGGTTATAACCTTCGGCTGATGAAGTCTTGACAAAAAATACGAGTCGTCTAAAAGGGAAGTTTTGGTCCAACCATGAACTTGTGTCCATACTCAGAAGCCCTATGCCTATAGTTAGCCTTTTGCTCTATGTGTTCAAGCTCATTCAACTAGTAGAAACAGAGAAGGTGAAAATATAAATGAGAAAACCTATGTTAGAGGTCTTACATGACTCTCTAAGGGAACAACCTCTTCTTCTCTCAATAAGTCAGGATCCTTCCTCTTCCCAAAAAATAAATAAGTGCCTATGCATAATCCTCTTTAAAAAATACAAAGGCGAAAGAAGAGAAATGCTTCCTGCATAGAGAGGTGAAGCATGAAACTGCACCGAGGTACTGACTCGGCTCACTGGCAGTGGAGAAATGTGTGTGTTGTTGCATGAAATCACTGGGGTACTATCTAGAACTGCTGGCAGTGGAGCAACACCAGAGATGAAAAATTATACTCTTAAAATCTTCAGCTCGCGAGCTAAACTACCCTTCCCGATTTCGAAACACTATGACCAAGATGAATTTTGATTGTGTTTGATTGAGTTGGAAAAAGATGAACCATGCATGTCCATGGAATAAGTGGGGAACTGAAGTAATCCACACAACGATTCAATACTCCCTGAATGACCAAGGCTTTCTGCTATCAATGAACCAAAACAAAGAAGTTGGAGTTCTACCAGTGTATTGCTAAGTGTCATAGTAGCTGTAACCACCCTCCAAAATTTAGGCCAGCATCCAGTTTCAGAGCCTCCTTTGAGAGTTTTACTTGATGATTGCATGCAATTAGGTTCACTCCATGAGCTTGTGTGAGTCCTCACACCCACCTTGCTTGATCATTCCACCCAATATTTTGCATGTTGATGTTAATGTCATGCTTATGACCATGTTCTGGTCATACTCAAGGTCTTCACTTCATGTGTACATGTTGTGTTCACTATATAATCATCTGTCACACTCACACACAGAGTCATGTACATTGTCGTGTAAGAGTTGTCATAGTTGAACAATGATCAATCACAAGTGTCGCGCTTTACGCTCACACCATCGGTCAGTCATGTTGAGCATGCGTGTCTGGATGGTTTCAGTCATCTTGTCATCTAGTCATGTAAGTGTGTGTTTGCAAGATCACATATGCATCTTTCACTCATTCAGACACTTAGTCACTTTGCTGAAGTTATGACGATCGAATTCCCCTCTGATAGCCAGACCATCACCTTGCCATCAACTCGATCAACTGTCACCCATAAAAACGTAGAAGCACCATGAAAGCCTTTTCAAGCTACACTTCCCACAAGAAAATCAATCAGTCTTCATGCTAGTCAACTGGAGAGTTTGACCTGAAAGTCACCCCAAGATTGAATCCCCTAAAAAATTATATAGAGTTTGTAGACCTTGCCCACTCCATTGATTGAGAAAACTGTAAAGATAGGCTGGGCAGACACCCAGTGCGCGTCCCTGTCTCCCTAAGAAAATTGCATCAGTTTTTCATGAGCAAGCCCTCTAATGCCCAGTAGTCCACTCAGCTCAGGAACTCTGTAGAGGTGATCACCAGGCCAGCCTCCCAATATCAGCGTAGATTTTCCCTCTAGCAACTCCGAGTAGCCGACTACTAGTTCCCTCTAGGAATTTCATAGTTTTTGCTACCCAGCACTACTAGCTCACTGCCAATTACCCTCATTAATTACGTAGTCTTTACTATCAATGAACCAGCAATTGACTGCCAGTTCCCCTAAGGAATTACACAATTTTTTCTTCCAGTGACCCAGTAGCTAACTGTGAGTTCCCCTCAGGAATTGTGAAGTTTTGGCTGTCAAGCTTCCAATTCCCACTCCTTCTACAAATTCCGCATATTTTTCTGCCTAGCCTTCTTGTGGCTCAAAATGTTCCTCTCAAAAACTACACAGTTTTTTACTCTAGCTAAGGCAGACCCCGTGGACAGTCAATGTCAATACAGATTTTCCATCTCCATCACCTAGTGACTGCTACATCATTTTCACGAATAGTACCTAGAGCCTCCATCCCAACCCGTAACCTTGTCTCCTCTCCCATTCACCGACATCCAAAATGATCATGCATCATGGTAGACTAGGAGGTTAATAGATTTGATGTTGTACCATCATGAGTGACTGCAAATATAGGCACACAAATAAACATGGTGCAAAAATGGATGGGATGAACAAAGGGAGCACATGCAAAAGGACATGTTTTTCATGGATGAACAAATGATGCATGAAAATAGATGTTCTCATGAATGGATGATCATGGAAAGATGTGTTTGTGGATGGACGAATGAGCAAACAATGCAAGATGTGTTCACGGATGGAAGGATGAAAATGTACTTTTCGCGAACCGACGAACCTGTCAAGCTTACTAACATACAAGCAAGGAGAAATGTGCAAATGCAACATCAAGCAAACCCCATGACCATTGAAGACTTTTCACATGTTGCCATGTGGAGGTAAAGCCGTGACACACCATGAGGACATCCATCACCCAACAACACTGTAGCTCGACATGCACATCAGCAACAACATGAATGTATTAGCACTGTCAGTCGAGTCTTGTCATGGGTCATTTCATCCACATCTCTACTGTGGGCCATAATGTAAATCAATGTAATGTAACATGGAAGTCCAAGAGACCCACTTGTTGTATGAAGAATCATATAAAGTTGAAAAGTCATGGAAGTCAAACATTTATGAGGGTAATCGAACAACCACAAGGGTAAAGTTCACCCTTGGCTATAAATAACCCCTCATTTTTACATGCAAAGGACTTTCACCTCAGCTCCTTCCACATAACCTTGAGAGTTTATAATATTTTCTATGAGGAGTAAGTAGCGGTTCTAACGCCCCACCCATGGGGTTAGTGATGTATGGTGTAACGATGTGTCTTGGAACGTTCACTTAATTAAGAAGCCTACTAAGAGGCCAGCACATTTTAACACATATATTGTAATTGTTGTAAGACTGATCTTGAACACTAGTAATGCATGTTCCTTTTACTTGTGTTTAACAGTTGAACTCATTCACTTGTTGTAATACATATCTATTAACAAAAATGTGTTTTATATGTGGTTAACACTATCTCGCCTGTGTTGGTTACCTCCGTGGACATCAGAGAGACCTTTCACATAAAAAATTCTATAACAATTATTACACTAATGCAAACTCATCTGTTGAGTGTTGTACGTGTTATCTTCCCTTATGTGTTATGATTGCCACATCCATGTGGACTGTTCTTCCATAAGTTGTGCACATCCTATTGCGTTGTGTGTTCCTAACAAATTTGGGGCTTCCTCGCAACTTACTAGGGACTCACTCCCACCCTCTCCCTCTAGATTAAAAGAAACATTGACACAAGTGACACTAGCAATCACTAGGCACGAGAACCTCACTTCTCGTAGACAAAGCAAACCACTATCATGTGCTGAGAAGTAAGAGTTGAGGCAAATCTTTAAGATAATGGCAACCATGCCATTGTAGCCGATGGCACTCCCACACTAAATGGTGTGAGGTCTAGCTGGGACTTCATACCAAGGTGATCCCTTGAACATTGGCGGGTCCAACACCATCAACATAACCACAGTCCTCCAACATGGAAAACTAAAACAAATTATTTTTCAAAGATGGAACATACATGACATCTTTTAATTTGAGAGGAGAACCAGAATCCCTTTGAAAGGTAGAAATACTAATGTCGATTGTGCTATACATCCCATCATCTCTCATCTTGATGTGCATCTAAAGGTCCTTCACCTCCACGTCACTGAAGAACTCTTTGTTGCTGGTCACATGGAATGAGGCTCCACTATCCAAGTACCACACACTACCCATCAACGATGTCACCATGCAAGTGATGAGGGTGAAATTCAATTAAAGTTGTGAAGCAAGAGCTTCACTTGGCTCTCATCTCAAGTTCATTTTACAAGACTTCTTGTGCGAACAATTTCTAGCATAGTGTCTAAGTTCATGATAGTGAAAGCATTTACTTTCTTCTTGCCACCCTAAATGGAATCTAATTTGGAATAGGATGAATTCCCCTTCCATTTCTTTTCCTTCCCAGCTAAGCGACATTTCTCCTCATCATCATGCTTGGATGAGGATCCATCTCTAGTGTTCCAAAAAATCTCTTCCTATACTAGGATAAACCACAATCACTCCCACTCAGGTAGCTTGTCCCTCCCATTAACTAAGTCTTCGTACTTGTGTCAGCTCTTGGAAAGTCCTAGAAGTGCCAGGCTTATCATATTGTCTTCAGCAACCATAACGCTGACACTTTCAAGATCGTCCCGACATTGGGTGAACGTGGTCAAATACTATCATATTGTGTCACCCTTCTCCACCATGATCTTTTTTGAGAATTTCCTTCAATTTGAGCTTCCTGTGGTCACTTCTGTTTTGATGTAGGTATGTTAAAGCCTTCCACATTACAAATGGAGATTCCTTACCATGGAGGTTTGAGACAATTTTATCTCGAACTCCTTCTAGGATAATCCTACTCACCTTTGCCACACACTTTATTGACTCTTCCAGATCTCGAGCATCAACTAGCTTAGAAATATCATTGTCTATGAATTCCTTAAGCTCCTAGTCTTCCAGTACTTCCTCCATCCTCTCCTTTCAAGAAATATAGTTCAAACTACCCACAAGGGCATATTTGAGTCTTAATCTGTAGAATGACATCCTGCTGGCTCTGAAGTATGATACTTCAAAGGTTTATCCTACAAAATACAAACTCATATCCTCCTCTTCTATAATGATTTCAACTATGATACCATGTAGAAATTCCTTGTAGATTTAAACTGTAGATTGTATCATGTTAAAGCAATTGACTTGAATCTACTCTACTCATTAGCGGAAACAATAAATGATCGATGAAATCACGAAGCATAAAAGAGAAAGAATTCAATCACACATAACATAATAATTATCTAGGGAAAGCCACAACTAAAAACCCCATGCTATATGTATATTTCATTAATAAAAAAATAGGATTATTTGTTTGAGCTCGAGTAATCTCTACATAATCTCAATCTGTTTCACTGCTTCACAAACAAGCTCCAGCCAATACTTATCTAAATTTATTGCCTACCAAGCTCCTATTTCCTTGTGCAATTTCCAAGGGAATTAGCCTGTATTTAATTGGGAAATGTTTCATCCATAACCGCACGATCCATCAATAGGCCTTCCTTTGATCGCATGCATCGTCAATTAAAATTTAGATCATTTTTCAATTGATAATACACTATCCCTAAACTCTAATGTCAACTAGGTATTTCTCTAATCTAAATTACATGAGTTAATAATGAGTGAATCTTCAATTCACTGGCTGAGCAGTGTTGGTTACGCCCCACTACTACAGGTCACACCCCACTACTTGATCTCCAACTAATTCCTCCATTAGTTGATACTAGTTTAACCGAATTTAACTCAGTTAAACTCAGTTAAACCGAATTAAATAATTATAACTCAAAAGAACTCAATCTAGGCCCCTAAAATTTAGGAAGCACTCTACATGACTCTAGGTACACTCCCAACTTGAATTAACCGAGTCAACTAAGTCAAATTAACTTACTTAACTACTACAAGCTGCTATGAGAATCAAAATTAGAATTTAATTCATAATTTGAATTAACCGAGTCAACTAAGTCAAATTAACTTACTTAACTACTACAAGCTGCTATGAGAATCAAAATTAGAATTTAATTCATAATTTAATTCAAGAACAAAATTAAATTAACATTTTCTTGTTTCATTTTTCAATAGTAGTTTCCTATCAATGAGCAAAGCATCGAGAGGTGAGTCCTGTGGTGTATTATAATATTGTGTGCTATGAAAGAAGCTTGGAAACCAAAAGGAAATATCAAAGTGGAAGGGTCCCACAACATGTATTGTTGTGTCAAGTGGTATCAGAGAAGGGAAGCTTTATAGAGCTTGAGGCTCAGTAAACATTTTTTAGAAAGCTGGAAAAAAAATGACAACATACATGCCACCCAAAAGAGGACGAGAATAAATTATTAGGTATAAAATTTGTAATGAAGATGAGGTGCATCCATGTAAGAATGGACATTGTGGAGACAACCCACAGAAGAGAACCTCATGTGGCAGAGATCAGTTAAAGAAAATAAGGAAGCCTAGAAGAGAAGATGGAAGAAGCTCTAGGAAGAGAGTATATAGAAGAATGAATGATACAGTTGGTCACAAAAGTAGGGTCTAGGAAAAATATGGAGGTGCCACTCTAGGATGACAATTTAAATGTGGAAGAATTGCTTGACTAGATCAACAAATTGGAGAATTAATTTGACTATGAATATGTGGATAATGATGAGAAGGTCAAATATGTAGTGACCAGGATAAGGGGACACACAAAATTATGGTTGAATCAATTGCACGAAAATAGGAGAAGAAAGGGAAATGAAATGATTAAGAGTTGAGAAAGAAAGGTGGCTAATTTAAAAAAAAAACATAAGCAAGGATTACCAACTAAATCTGCTTATACATATACAAAACCTAAGGTAGAAAGCCATCATACTGAAAGAGCACACTAAATAATTATGCAATTTGAATATCAAAGAGGCCCACATAGATGAAGATGTTGACAAGGTCACCAAATACATAAACGACTTGAGGTATGATATTCAGGATGAAATTGACATATTTCCCCTGAAGAAAATGGATGATTCCAACAAGGAACCATTAAGAGAAAAACATAATTTTTTTAGAAAACGAAGCCAAAGAAATAGAAGAAGAAGTACAACAAATAGAAAAGGATCTTCCAACTGAGGAAGAGTCTAAACTCCAAGAGAAGAAGTAGGTATTTCTTGTAGCTAATCTCCTAGAGCAGGAGAAACAAGGGGAAGAAGATTCCTCTCAAGAAGAAAAGGCAAAGTAGGAGAAGTGAGGTGTTATATATGTGGTAATATAGTGTATATGTCATGGAGTTGTCTTGAAAATAAGAGAACGAACAAAAAAGAGGAACATATTGTAGAAGCCAAAGAAGGAACATTGAATGCAAAAAGAAGGAAGAAAATTTTGACATGGGTGAGTCACGAATGCTAAAGAAAATGTTGGTTAAAGCTACAAAATAGAATCATGAACCAATAAAAAGGAGAATCTTATTCAAGACATTGTTCAAATATAAATAGAATTTCTGCAAAATGGTCATTCACAACAATAACATTGACAATCTAGTCTCTATAAAGATGGTGGAGAATTAGGATTTGAGAGGATGACACATCCTACTCCATATTGAGTGTCCCGGCACATCATATTTTGGTAAGTGAACAAAGTAAAGTATAATTTTATATTTCTATTTATAAACATGAAGTGTTATGTGACATCATGGCTATGGATTTCTATTCATGTTTTCTTTAGAAGGTCATGATAATATGATAGGAGAGTCATCCACAATGGGAGGAGAAACATATATACCCTTGAAAAGAATGGTCATCAGCATTGTTGTTATCATTGAATGATGAAATGATAAATGAAGAAGCAAACCCAGTTGAGGTGATGATGAGTGGGAAAGAGATACTTCAAGAAATCAAGGAAGAAAAATAGGTACAATTTGCTTTAATTGGAAAACCGGGGGTAGTTCTTGCTAATACTAGTTTAACTGATTTTCCTAATGACACTAAAGCATTATTAGATGAATTTGACTATATTATTATTGATGAGTTTCCCAAAGAATTACTATTCATAAGGCATATTAGTCACCACAAAGATTTGATTTGAGAAGCCAATATACCCAGTGAGGAAGCCTACAGGATGACATCCAAGGTGAATGAGGAAATCAAAAATTAGGTTCAAGGGTTGTTAGATAAGGGAATAATTAGAGAAATTTTGGGCCCTTATGTTATACCTATAGTTTCGAGTCCAAATAAGGATGGAGGTTGGAGAATGTGCATCGACCTAAAGGAAAGAAACAAGATAACAATACATTATAGATTCCCTTTACACTTCATAGATTATTTAATGGATTGTTTGAGTGGTTCCCATTTCTTTTGAAAAATACATCTGAAGAGTGGGTATCCCTAGATTAAAATGAGAGAAGGTGATGAGTGGAAAACAACCTTCAAATTTAATAATTTGTTGGTTATGCCTTTTGGCTTAACTAGATGCCCCTAGTACATTCATGAGACTCATGAATGAACTTCTTAAAAAAATTATTGGTAAATTTGTGATTTTATATCTTGATGACATTCGTGTTTACAAAAAAACAAGAGAAGAACATTTAAGGTTCTTAAAACTAGTGCTAAGAAAGCTACAACAAAAGAAACTTTTAATAAATTTGAAGAGATGTTCCTTCTTGAAAACATAAATAGTCTACTTTGGTTTTGTGATTTCCCCAAAAGGAATGAATATGGATCCATAGAAGGTAAAATCTATTAATGACTCCAAGAAATGTTTATGAGATAAGGAGTTTTCATGGATTGGCTATGTTTTATAGAAAATGCATTTAGAATTCCAGCCAGATATACGCACCAATAGTTGAAACTATTAAGAAGGAAGAACCATTTGTATGGATAGTAGAAATTGAAAGGGTATTTCAATTACTTAAATAAAAGGTAATGCAGCATCCTATTGTAATCCTACTAGACTTCCAAAAAACCTTTTGATGTGAAGTGTGATGTAAGATGGATAACCATTTAGGAGTTTTTCTCAATAAAAAAGATAAAATATTTTTTATTACACTGAAAAACTTGATGAGACCAAGCAGAAATATTTGACCTATGACAAAGAATTTTATGCAATTGTGCAATCCTTGAAAAAATTGAAGAATTATTTTATGTCCAAAGAATTCATTCGGTATATTTACAATCATGCATTACAATTCATAACCAAGAAGAAGAAGTTGAATATGATACATTCCAAATAGATGAGGTTTAGGAAAAGTTTTAATTTTGTTCTTAAACATATCAATGGAAATGCTAACAAAGTTGGAAATTATTTTACCAAGAAATACTTAGAGTGGTGTTTTCTGAACAATGAACTATTGAAATTTAAGAAATATTAAACTACACCTGGCTCTAATCTACATTAGTAAATATGGAGTTCAAATTGGAAGAGAAGTTGTTTTCGCTATTAAGTGAACTTTAATTCCCATAAAGACCCAGCCTAAAAGCATAAGTGGAGAAACGATCACCCCTGTCCTTCTTTTCCATAGGCCAAAAGTGGATACATGATCAAAAGAAAAATCAAATGGACCAGACTCAATTCTTGTAAGGTCCTTTTATCATAGGTCGTAACACACATTGATGTAGTGGTGAAAACCTAAAATACTCAACCCAAAAAAAAGTCCCTCGATAATGTGATCCAAGTCAAACATAATCCTCTCCAAATGATTTTAATAATTTAAATATCAAAAACAATTTTAACAAATTAGAAATTAATTACCAAAAATAAGAATTTGTTTCTGCTCATGTTTTTTTTATAATATTTGCTCATTGTTTGTTTTTATTATCTATAATTTTATTATTAACACATTAATTTAAAGCTAATATCGACCTGCATTCATTTAATATTAAATATTTCTCGAATTAAAACTAATATTAAAAAAACTTCATTTAATTATATGATAGAGTAGGTTCAATTTGATAGTGATACATTTTATTTATCATACAATAAAAATAATAAATTTGATTTCAAAGTATCTTTTGTATATTGGTTTTTCTATCCAATTTCTATAAAAATATTTTTGATGAAATAATATTTATAATATTTGTATAATAATTTGTTGTTGGTAGGAATTTGGCTTTGGTGAAGGAGAGGGCAATTGGAATAAATGGTGTTATGAATTTTATTTATGGAGGACTGTTTTTAAATATTTTTTTAAATTTTTGGAATATTTCACTTTTAAATAAAGATAAAATACTTAGGTGTATTGGTTTTAAATAATACTTTAATTTTAGAAAGAATATAATTTTGAAATAAAATATTAAAAAATAATGTGTGTATTTTTAGATAAGTTTTTTCTTGTTTATATAATTAAAATGTGCTTTATTATGTTTAAAAGTTATTTAAACAAATAAATTTAGTATTTTGAAAACTTTTTAGTGTGAGAATTTATTCGTTTAATAAATAGGTTTAGTTTTGAAAACTTTTTAAGAATAAGAATTATACAGATTAAACAATTTAAATTTATTTCTTTTGTTAAAATTAATAAAAAATTTCAAAAAAACATTTCATAAATATTTTAAAAGATTCAATTTTATAATTCCAAATTTAAATCTCATTTATATTTTGAAATAAAAATGATTTTAAACACAATTAATAAAATCAGTATTTAACAACAACATAACTAAATTCATCTTTCAAATTTTAGCTGATTAAATGTGTGAACTACAAAAAGTTATGGTCTGAATTAAAAGCTGAAAGTTATGGTCTGAATTAAAAGCTGAATAAATCAGTTGGAAATATTGAAATGTTTCTTAATAAATCGAGATTTTATAGTGGGAATCAGAGTGGTTGAAAAGTGGTTCAAATTAGAAAATATGAAATATTTTTTATAAATCGAGATTTTAGAGTGTGAATCAGAGTGGTTGAAATGTGAATAAATTAATTTTGATAAAATTATTTATCTAGTTCATTATACATGTGTAAAATTAAATATTCCTGAAATTTATGATCAGAATGGCCAGGTACATCTAAGCTCATGCTTTTGGACTGACCCCTTAATATTCTGTATTTCAGAGTAGATGCAAGTAGAGTCACTAGAAATAATAATTTGATTATCATTCTTCTCGAAGTAAGAAAATATTTTTTTTACATACTAGAGAGCAAACTCCATGAAAAATTAGTGCAAACACTAAAATATAATTGAGAAAATATTTTTTTACAGACCAGAGAGCAAACTCCATGAAAAATTAGTGCAAACACTAAAATATAATTGAGAAAATATTTTTTTACAGACCAGAGAGCAAACTCCATGAAAAATTAGTGCAAACACTAAAATATAATTTAGAAGTATTACAGGATTGATTGTTTGGTGATTTCTGTGGTGTGAATTTTTAGTTAATTGAGTGCTTGGAATTAATTTTACAGTGGCCATTTAAAATTATTGAAATTTTGAGTTTATAAAAAGACTTACTATTGAGATAACAATAACATAAAAACATAGAAATTAAGTATTAATATAGAATAGAAAGGAAATGAATGAACTAATCAGATAATCTATTATGATATTTGGAAAAATAAATCAACATAAATGTCTAAATATATT